>CABFOS010039800.1:0-10166 GCA_900660315.1 Diretmoides pauciradiatus
GGGAAGCCAGACTCAGTGAGCAGCCTGGCAGCAGAGGGGAAAAAACTGAGTCTATAATTTTGATATCAAAATTGATATCACATTTCAAAAACTCGATGTCACGTTTCAGGAACTTGATATCAAAATTCCAAACGTTGATATCAAAATTCTGAAATTTGATAACAAAACTCAGAAATCTGATATACATTTTCAAAAACTTTGATATCATTTTTTGGAATTTGATCAAAATGCTGCAATGTGGTATAACATTTCAACAACTATCAAACTATCAAATTTGATATCAAAATTCGGTAACTTGATATCAAATTCCGATTTTTGATATCTTATTTCAAAATACTGATATATATAGTAATCCCTTTTAACATTTAATCAAGTTTTTTTGATATCAAAATTCCGAAATTTGATAACAAAATTCCATTCAGAAATCTGATATCAATTTTCAAAAACGTTGGTATCAACGGGGGCCGTCAGGCTGAAGAAGGAGCCCTACAGGGCGTGGTTGGTCTGTGGGTCTCCGGAGGCAGCTGACTGGTACTGGAGGGCCAAGCGGTGCGCGGCTGTGGCAGTCGCGGAGGCAAAAACTCGGACATGGGAGGAGTTCGGCGAAGCCATGGAGGAAGACTACCGATCGGCTCCGAAGAGATTCTGGCAAACTGTCCGGCGCCTCAGGGGTTGAAAGCGGCAACTCGATCACACTGTTTACAGTGGGGGCGGGGAGTTGCTGACCTCAACTGAGGAGATAGTCGGGCGGTGGAAGGAATACTTTGAGGAGCTCCTCAATCCCACCAGCACGCATTCCGTAGAGGAGTCAGAGCCGGGGGGCCTGGGGTTGGGTCCTCCAAAGATTGTGTTTGTTTTTTCAATTAATATGTTTCTCCGGAAATGCGACAAACATCAACAAACTTTAAAGGAGTTTTTTTCGGGATTGATCCATCCTATAATTCACATGTTACTCGTAGGACAGCGTTTACAAGCACACACGACTTTTGCATGTCACCGCCCCAGTATGAAGCCTAAAGAATTTTGATTGGTTTTGACATGCAGGTTTTTTAAAACTCTCTAATTGTTGCCACCAAGTTTCAGCAATGAAACCTGGGAGAAAGTCTTCAGTCTCTAGTTGAGAGAAGCGTTTAGAGACTGACTTGTGAGTCTAATCCAGCACTAGCTTCAATGTGCATCAACAACCACCAGGTGGCACATGTGAGCAGTCCAGACTGCAACCATGAAGCGCAACATGTTCCATTCAACATCTTCCATTCACACCCTTTGGAATTCAGACCTCAGCTATCGGGTCGCAGGATCAATTTCCTCATTTTTCCCCCAATTAGCCCACAGAAATGGGGGAAATGAAAAACAGAATAAAATAGGATTTGAACTATACTAATTATTCTGTTAAAATTGCAGCTTAAGTGTGAAGATTTTATATTTTCACAATACAACTTATAACTTATATAAACATTTATTTAGTTTTAATTGAATCGGAATACTGCTCGATTAAACAACAAAAGAAAAAAACAATCACACCATGATGAAGATTGATAGTGGCCAGCTATAGAGAGTAAAGTGTCTCACTTCTGATCATCCTAGCTTAATCTGTCTCTTAAAGACCATGTTGCTGGTGTCCCTACTGAGGTTATAAGAAACGATTTCAGTACAGTACACATCCCGGGCCGAAAACCAGCCGACATGTTCTTCCACTGACAGCACGTGAGTAGGGATGGGATGTTAGATTTACCCCAGCTGTGACCCCTGTAACTATGATCCCAATCATCCCAAGGTCAGGGCAGGTTTTCACATCATTACCAGTCCTCTGTCATCCCTCTCTCTCTCCTTCTCCCAGAGGAAGTCCTTGCTGCTGCCAGCAGGTGATAAGAGGGGGGGGGCTTGTCATTACGCCGCCACAGTAAACATCTGTGACGGCCTGACAGGTTCAAACACACAGAGGTTACCTCAGTGCTCTGTCATGTCCAAGTCGTGAAAAACAGAGGGGGTGGAGCAACAACCAGGACCGCTTAGGCAGGGGGAATGGGCCGTATAAAATTGGGAGAAAAAGGGAAAAAATTGATTAAAAAAACACACACAAAAAACACATTACTCATACCACATATTGCAGAATATGTACTTTTTATGGCCTTCTGACCTGTTGTAACTGCAAGCTAAGGAATCAACTTTTTTAAACAATCCTAATGGACCTAGCATTCGCACATTTCAAAATTACACACTTGCATCAAAATCTTGTGGTTACATTTGAATCATTGATTACACAGTCACTTGCCGCCGTCCTTCTGATGTCTTCAGTTTTCTTCAGATTCTTCTGAGCCCAGATACTTTGCATATTGTTGAGAGCTCACCACCACGGAGAGGTTACTAGCTCATACGACGCATGGTGGCTCGCTATCTGTCCATATCCTTCAGCTCCTGCAACTGCATTGGTGTGTGAGTGGACCATAATATGTCTGGTCTGAATTTCAACATGATTACTTCTGTAGTCTTAAAATACATCGCACTATTGTACATATACAAACGTCGTCCCCTTCCCCCTAACAGATCAGCTAGTTCCTTGCACTCATACTTGTATGTGTACACTTATGTCTGGTGATAAATTGTAGTGGTTTTCTTCTTCAGACGTCACCCAAGCCCATATTTTGCCACACACTGTTACCTCCATTCCCTGCAATGCTCGGTATACTATCGGTGTTGGTGTCCAGTCACCTAGAGTATCTGAAATCTCAATGGGCATATTTACAAGTGGTTCTGTCAACCTAACCCTGCTTTTCTCATTCTATCGATTGTCCAATACATCTTCTAATACATCCACCTCGGAAGCTGCTCTAGTTTCTTCACTATATCGGGTGATGAGTCTGTCCAGACAGTGTCTTGCCCTACTCACACTTCAGTTACGTCTAGCGCTTTCCAGACCATAGTGGAGACTTCAGGTATAAGACTGTAGGGATCTGACCATCCTGGGTCTAGGGAGTTGAAGTATTGGAATGTTATCTGTCCTTTGAGTTTATATCTGGTCAGTGTCATGGTTCTTTCCCTGAGTCCTGCTGAACACTCTGTTTCTCTGGCTGAACCTGGTATTCCTCCTGTCCATCCTATCGCTGTTATAATTATAGGTAGTGTAGGTAAGTTTGAAAAATAATGCCACCCGTCCCTTCAGCCCTCCCTTCAAAGCCCCTCCTCTGAAACACAAACGCGCACTACTACCAGGTAGGTAGGTAGATAGGTAGTCCGTCCAATCATTTCATGGTAGGCAGACAGACAGGTAGTGTATGTGGCGCCCTATGCGGCGCCCTGTGATTCGGATCCTCTCCAAAATTTCTTGGGCTCTTCCTTGGCCCATGCTACACCCCTCCACTGGGTATCACGAAAATCGGATAATACATTAAGCAATTAGACCTCACTTCCTGTGTACGTGGCGCCCTGTGATTCAGATCTACCCCAAAATTTCATGGCGTCGTCGTTGACTGACACTACACCCTTCCACCAGGTTTCATGAAAATCAGTCTGGTAGTTTTTGCATAGTCTTGTACACGCCAGACAGACAGACGAACGAACGAACTCCGACTCCATATGAGAGACGTTACTATCTTCGTTAAATTCACTGGTTAATAGTGAGAGATTAACCTACTTTTACAATCTAGTTGCCTCTAAAAAGCACAACCCAAGATTTCTGTTCAATCCCATCAGCAGTGTAGTAAACCCTGCCCCAGGTTCTGTTTGTGCCACCTCTGCAGAGGACTGGGAGAAGTTCCTAAAATACTTTGTTGAAAAAATAGAAAACATCAAAGCATCAATTACTGCTGCTGGCTCACTTCTACTGTCACCTGAGCCTTCACTCTCCACCACGCTGCTGGATGAGTTTACCCCCATCACCCGTAGGGATTTGGACGACATTGTGTCCAATACAAATCTCACTACTTGTAAACTTGATATTCTCTCTGCCAAGTTGTTCAAAGAGGTTTTTGGAGTCGTCGCTCCTTGGCTTCTTAGCATTGTGAATGAGTCTCTTATATTTTCTCTGGTCCCGGACTATTTTAAACAGGCCTGTATCCAGCCTCTCCTTAAGAAACCTGCTCTAGATCCAACACTCCCCCATAACTACCACCCCATATCCTAATTACCTTTGGTTTCAAAAAATGTTGAAAAGGTCGCTAAGCAACTTTTAGAAATAATGGAAAGAAACAAAATATGTAACAAATTCCAATCTGGTTTCAGGAAGAACAGTACGGAAAAAGCACTACTCCGAGTAACAGATGACGTCCTAGTGAGTGCAGACTCTGGTAATCTCAATATTCTCATCTTGCTGGATTTGAGTGCAGCTTTCAATACGGTTGATCACAATTCTAAAAGTCACTGTTGACAACGTTAGCTCTTCAACTGCTCTCATGTCATGTGGGGTCCCACAGGGCTCAATCCTCGGCCCTATGTTGTTCAGTTTGTATCTGTTGCCCCTTGGCCATGTTATTCGCCAGTTCACCCCTGTGTCCTATCATTGTTACACTGATGACTCTGTATGTCTCGTTAAGCCCTGGACATCGTAACAATCTGGATTCTCTGCACTGCTGCTTTGCTGCCATTAAGGACTGGATGGCTGCCAACTTCTTGTAACTGAACACAGATAAGGCTGAAGTCCTGTTTATTGGTCCTAATCATATTTCTAACAGTGTCACTCCCCACCTTGGACCACTAACAACAAACACGACACACTCAGAAACTTGGGAGGCATTTTCGATCAAAACCTCAACTTCAATCAACACATTAAGAGTCTTGTCCAATCCTGCTATTTGACACCTTGGGGTGTTGTAAGAGCACAATAGCTCTGTGCCAGACAGTGCAAAGTTATTAGAAAGATTATAAAATCAATCCTGTATTCTATTGGTAACCGATGCAAGAGGCCAGAATCCGTGTGAGACGAAGGCGCGACTAACTCTCTCAAGATCTTCAAAGGACGGGACAGATCTGATTTTGGCGATATTCCTTAACTGGAAGAAACAAGACAGTTTCCCGTAGGATCAAAATTCAAAAGGGTAAAAAAAAAACAGCTAAATCCTTACAAAAGGGTTTTGACATTGGTTGCCAGTGGACACAGCTTTACCTTGCTAGCTAGGAACGATTCTAGCGGCATTCACATTTTAGGACATACAATAACGCAAACAAGACGATGACAAACAATAGAGCATCACTTGGGTGGCAATGCCCAAACACAGGTTCAAAGTCCACTACCCAGAAGATGTTCACTAGCAGCCTACTGGTTTTGGGTACAATTGATGGATCACACTGCAAGTACTGTGCTAGGAAGCCACCAGTAGGTGAACATCGGTGGAAACTTTTCTTTCTCTTCCAATTGAACATGGACAATTCCCCCTGTTTAAGCGGTCCCGGTTATTGCTCCACCCCCTCTGACGGCCTGGGGAGGGTGTAGACTACCACATGCCCCCTGCAATGCATGTGGAGTCACCAGCCGCTTCTTTTCACCTGACAGCGAGGAGTTTCACCGGGAGAGCGTAACGCACATGGAGGTTCATGCTATCTCCTCCAGCTCCCCTCCCCGCTGAACAGGTGCCCCGACCGACCAGAGGTGCTAGCGCAGCAACCAGCTTCCTGCCCGCAGACACAACCAATTGTGCCTGTGAGGACGCCCGGCTAAGCCAATAGCAACCCCCCAAACCTGTGACCTCAGGGTTGGTAGGCAGCAGAATAGACCACTATACTACCCGAGCGGCACTCTGATGAATAGGTTTGTGAGAAAGAGAGAAAGAGATCTAAAGAGCCTCCAGCAACACAGCCTCATTCTTGAACTAGCGACATGCTCCTGGAGAGAGGGAAATAAAACAGATAAAAACAGAAAATCTATGACAATCGATAGTTGTTAAAATTCTAATCCTTACCCTTGCTGCAGAAAATTACCCCATAATTTCCCTTGCAGCTCCGGCTCTTCTCGTGGTGATTTTCTAGTCGTGATATATTTGGACATTTACTGGGTGACATTCTCTTTTCTCTGTGCTTTTAATGCACTTTAAAGATTTTTCACTTGCGAAACTGAAAATGCCACTTTTGTTTTTTCTTTTTCTCCGACTGCCATTGTGTTCAGCTGTTTAGATCGATCAACCGTGACTCTGCATGTGTGTCTATGTCTATGCTGAGAAAGAGCAGTGGGTGAAAGCAGCCTCGGGCCATGTGAAGGCCCTCAAAATATACACAATACACACACTAGCTGCATGTGCATCATAGCAACCACCTCCTGCTGCTTCTCCATGTATCACCCGCTACTTTTAATGCTAATTGTTCCCTTAAAATGCTACGTTATGTACCGACAGGATGGTCATGCTGTCTGCCACTCCCCGTTGTGGAGGAATTTTTATACTTTAATGTGTTTTATTCTTTTAATGTGTTTTATCTTGTTTACATTTAAGACTATACTTACTTAATTTGTGGTATTGTTTATAATTGTAAACTATTTAAACGATACAATTTGTTTTCTAGTACTTTAGTGAAAATATAAGCCTATGAGTCTCATTGTATGTACCTGTCATATTACATTACCCATCAGCCTTTCACCTGTGGGACCTCCCCCAAATGAGGTCACCTGTGGGAGGGGCCAATGAGGTCACTTCCTGTTTAAAGTTGATATCCTTACCTGTCTGTGGGGAGATCAACAGAGATAAGCTTGGAAGCATGAGGGCTGGATCTCTCTGTGTATACATGTTATGAATAGAATTCAACAGCTATTTCACTTTACACAGAGTACTAATTGGTATTTTTGAAGATGTTCCTCCACACCGTACGCCAGTCATTAGCTTTAAACTAACACCACATGCTTTCTGCATAACCTGAACTCCCTGCGTCTTCAAATAGTCATAGTGTGCCGGGTCGCATCAATCCACATTGCAATCATGCCAGATGCACCACCGAAACGCTGCCAGGGTGCAATCATTCCTGCATCTATTGCCGCTGGTTTGATGCCTAAAATTAGCTGAGCACAGCGTGGTGGCCATTTTTCTCCTGTCCAGGACACTGTAAACGTTCTCAATGAGTTGGGAGGGGGCTTTCTGGTGAAAGGCACCAACGGGGTTGGAGTTGCACCACAGGCATTTCATAACGTGACGGGTTCAAAATCAAGACGTCACGGGTTTGGGAGCTGGCAGATCGCCAATGCCCGCAAAGCTCACCTGGATGTCGAGTCATCTGCTTCGTGCTGAGGCGGAAAAGTAACAAATTATTGCTGTGGACACAAAGGCACCTTGAGGGCATGAGGGTTTGTAACATGTTGATCCGTGTGCAATGTGTGATGTGTTGTGGCATCCCGGTCATCATTTTATGGCAGTTGTCTAAAGAGACTTAAGAGTTATTTGATTGGAGAGACCATGGGAAACCAAAACAGCCTATCCACTTCACATTGGATTTCCAATTGTTGTTGGGTTTTGGGTACCATTGAAAGCCAAACGTGTCCCATCAGGGGGTCTCCAGCAAGCCGCTAGTCACCAGTATACCGGCAGCAATGCAAACAAGAGTCCCTTTGATGGTAATACAAAGGCGAGGCCCAGCTGAGACCGTTTAAACGAAAGGGAATTTGTGTACAAAACAGAAAGAAGTGAGAATTGGAGGCATGGGTTGATAAGACATTGAAGACCGTATCGACTGGGTAGATTTCAGACATTATGCAAAGTGCTGGTTTGAGCACCGTGCACGATTGGACATTACTTTGGGCTCCAAAACAAATGAGTTGCCATTTCAGTTTGGAGTGGACGGGCGGGAATAATATATATGTGATGAAGAAAGTCATTTTCAAACCTGCCGGCAGAGAGGGAGGCTGGACTGCTGACGAATGGCTGCCGCTGGTGTTGCGATCACCATGGTGCCTGGTTTTGTGCCTTGTCAGGGATGAGGGATACACACCAGCCTGTGGCCATCCTCCCTCATTAGTCTATACACACACACACACACACACACACACCTGAATGTGCCTGAAGCAGTTGGAATTCATTTTCTAATGTTTTTATAGATTTAAGCGGAGAAGCAGATTTCAGACTATGATGCTGTCAACTACCGACTATGACCTCTTTTGGAGATGAAGGTTTCAAAAGGAGAAGAAACTAGTAAGAGAAAGAAAATGGAAATGGGGTAGGGGGCAAAGAGGAGAGGATCAAGGCGAGATGGAGTGGTGAGAAGAGGAAGGAATGAAGGAATGGATGAAGGCAAAAGGAATGAAGGAGGTGCCAGTAGGTGTCCTCAGTGAACAGTGGAAAGGAGGATTCAGAGTCAGCAGCAGCCATTACCACCACAGGCCACTGTTACAACACCCTGGAGTCTCAAAACCTAATCTTCCACCTAACCCACTCACCGTTCAAAGCGCAGTCACACTGATTAATCAGATGTATCAAGTCAGTATTGTCCTTTGATTAAACATCAGATCTGGTCCGCTCAGCATTGTCCACCTCTGATATGATGGATTTAATTGATGCAGTTTGATTGATTGCTTTTTTACTGTATAATGGATCAATACTACACTGGTTGTCTACGGGAAGCCCTTAACCTTAATTGTTTCTCATGCCGCGTTTTGCCTGGCTGCATGAGTATGTTTCAAGTTCAAGTTCAAATTTTTATTTGTCATGTACACAATCGTACACAGTTTAATGTATAGTGAAATGTATTTAGTACCTATTCCGGCTCAATATGAGAGGACAGCAAAATAATGTAACAACAAGTAACAAGAAAATAATGATAATAATGAAAATAATAATAATAATAAGGATAATAAAATGCAATGTATGCAAATAGTAAGTTAAGAATAAGAATAAAGAGGATTTTTTAAAAGAATGTGCAAAACAATGTGCAAAAAACAGTGCAGTGAGGTAGAAATAACAAGGTTGTTTTTTCATTTCAATCATTATCATGTTTCTTTTTACTAATATCATGTTTATTATTCATGTTTATTATTATAATATTTCCCCCCCATGTGGTCTAAATTAAGTTTCAGAGGCTGACAAGAATAAAAATTGAGGATAAAAACACTGAATCTTTGTAATTTCAGCTTCGATCCGAACTGGTGTTGGGGCTCCAAAAACCAATATTGGTTGAAGCCTATTTCATTCATAATTCATGCGCTTTTGTTAAATAATACATACGAAAGCCAAACAGTGTTACACAGGCAGTGCGGGTCTATAAGAGCCACACTTATAGAAATGATCATTCACTCCAGCAGGATACAGTGCAGCTGTCACAAGGTACATTAGAGAAAATTGCAGCTACACGTGTTGTACAGTAATTTCAGTCCGCTTATTCCCTCCAGTGCCTCCCGTTGCTCAAGTTTTACCTCAAGGCTGCAGCATCGCTAGGTTGTGGTCATGGAGAAAGGGGTCAATTCTGCTCCTGGGAGAGACATGGGGAGGAGGGGGAGGAGGATGGGAAGGATGAGAGAGATGGCAAAGAGACACTTTGATGTGGGAGAGTAGAAACCGGCAGATCGATACAGACAGTGGGTAATGACTCCTGTGATCCTAGTGGGCCTTAGGGGGCTGCCCTGGCGCCTCCTCTCAAACCCGCCGTGGCCTTCGCAACTCCTCCATTCATTACCTCTAGTAGGAATAGAGGGTTATATAAGGGAGGAAAGACGGATGGGTGGGACTCGCTTCTATATCCTTTTGCGAGCAATCAAACACTGGGTCAGGGAATCACTCCAGATTGTGTGCAGTTCATTAGACGTCATCTCTCTGGCTACCTGGGTGATTTTCATACGTGTGAGATGAATGGGGTTGCAAAGGGGCGGAACATTTCTGGTAAATTACCAGAAAAAAAACATTTAAATATATATATATATAAATATATATATATATAACATGGAGAGTTCGAGCTATTACCCTCAGGCAGTCGCTACAGACTACCTAGGGCAAACCGAAATATATTCAAGAACTCCTTCATTCCCAATGCCATTAAGGCACTAAATGAATCTAGGACTCGTTAGACTCCTACTATTGTTAAAGTAGGAGTCTATTGTCTGTGGGCCTGGGGATGTATTTTTCTCTGCACATTGTTTAAGGGACGATCTTGTAAATGTCTGTTGTGTTGCTGTTGTTGTTGTTTTTGCTGTGTTGTTGTGAGACCAAAGACAAATTTCCACCTTGTGGACAATAAAGTAACTAACTAACTAACTAAGTGGGTAT
>CABFOS010039813.1:0-11076 GCA_900660315.1 Diretmoides pauciradiatus
TACCACTGCACCCATATACCCTGTACAGTATTTACTTATAAGAGCATCTTTAGTCCATATGAAATTAATTTACAGCAATGTAATACATGATATTAAATAAAGTGTATTCAATACAGAATGCAGACTATGTATTGAATAGCATGTGGAAACAGCCAAAATATCATATAGATGAAATAATATTAAAGCATGATAAGCACAGAAACATTATTTGGGTGTTTATATATTATGTGCGGTTGACATTCATTTCAGTCTCGGGTCAGTTCACAGTTTCAGATTGTTACACTTCACTGCATACTAACCATGATTAAACAAACAAAACAAGACACTAATGCTGAAGACAGTCACACTTTTAACCAGTAGAATGATATGTGAGGGGGGATAGTAATACTAATGCAAACAGTCAGCACTTCCTAGTGGTGTTACGTTGTTGGATGCAATGTTGATCACTTGTGAGTAATAGAAGAAGAAAAAATAGTGGACTAATCATGTTACAAAGGCAACTTCGAGGCAAAGTAAATGGAACAGTAGCCCATCTTGTTAGAGTCATAGTTTTTGTCCCACTGCCTGTGTAAGACTCAGGCAGATATACTGATGATTATTAGCCCAAAATAAAAACTGAATGCCATATTTATGTTGAACTCTTTCAATGCAGAAGCTGTTAATATTGCTTATCGTGAAATGAGGTCCAACGTGCATAACAGAGATGGTGCTTTCAATCAGCAGTTTATTTAAACTCTGGTTACCATGGTGGCTACAAACAAAGGAAAACATATCATGCACTTTTGGATCACAGTCCTTTGGTGTTAATACTGTACATTATACATGCAGGGCAAAAGGGCCCCTACACGGTGGACTCCACTGAATCTCTACCTGTTTTCTGGCCTCACGTTGGAGAGATAGCTGCGGCTACTGGACCGGCTACTCCCACTGACATCATCCCCATTGAGAGAGCTGGATCTCCCCTCACCAGAAGAGCAGCGAGACATCGTCCTCCTGGAACTCATTTTCCCCACCAGATACAATTACACAAAAGATCAACGATTTCCCAGGAGAAAACCGGGTTCCTTATTCACTCGGTTCTGGTTTTATCCTGAAAGACTGGTAGGAGCTGAAAGAGAGAAGAGAGTGAAAATGTGATATTTGAAAAAGAAATGTCATAGTTACAGCACAGCAGAAAGTTTATCAAACACAAACACAAACACAAGGCCTCTACTTCCTTTGTATTGTTCCATACATTGAAACAAAATGCCATACAACACAGAAGTAAGTCTCAGCACAAGTGATGCTCTGTAAAAATAACCTATTTTACAAGCTGACACATCTATGATTTCCACAGACAACATTCAGCAAACTACTTTTCATAAGATAAGAACTATTGAACTACTTTACATGCAGTTAACTCACCATTCACACGTTTCTTTTCCTCCTGACCGATACCCCACAGCACCGACTTAAGGCACTGAAATTTCCAATCAAACATGAGCATGCGTAGGCTGCTGGACTATTTATAGTTGGCCTACAAATAGGCACAAGAGCACATCACTCTTTCCAAAACTCGCCTTTGGAACATTTTATCAAAAACAATACGCCAGCACCAAAACCCCCCAAAACAAAACAGGAAAGAGTGACAAAAAAACAAGACAGAATCCTTCTGAAGGTGGAGAATCCATACTAAGTTCAATCAAACACAAGGTCATCCCAGATATGGTGGTCGTCCAAATAGGAGTAGCGGGTTTAGAAAGCAGGGGGAAGTTTTGTTTTTTTACTTGGTTACCAGTGGATTGCATGTCCTGTGAGAAGAAAGATCTTTCATGTGGCCAATAGTTGGCTCCTCCCTTACCAAACTGTGGGCTTCGCTCTAGATAAGGACAGTAGTAAAAAATCATATGAGCCTGTCAATCAGAATGATGGCACAGACCCTTAAAGTCGACCGGGCACGCAGGAACACTAGCTTACTTTCTAAACATAAAAGAGTTAAGTTACATTGACCTTTCATTACCACGGGACTTGTTTACACTCAATATATGCAACAACATTGGTATAATTTGGCAGATTTATGACGCAATCTTTTTTTTTCTTTGTTTATAAAAATAGAAATATATATTTTGTCATCAATTTGCATCTTTAGATGGCCCACCAAGCTCTCTGGCATGCAATTGTCCTGTGACTGACAATAACTTTGGCCCCCAGAGGAAAAGCGGTAGGAATAGAACGGCCTTATATAGACTGATCCTACTGACTGTTATGGAGCGTTGAGCAGCCGTATCCCTGCAAAAGAACAAACATGCATTAGTGATCAGCAGTTGGATTTGTTGTGTCTTCTGCTGCTCTGTAAAGCAATGTGTGATAAACAGGTTGTTCAAAGTGACCCAACATGGGCAGCATATTGTCATTTTTATTGCTTATCAATAAACAAATGATAATTAGTGAGAAACAAACCGACTCACCACTGACTTAGATATCTTTGAACTAACAACTATTAATAACTGGCAGTACTATGAATTAATTGTGTCAAGTTCAAAGATATCAACCAGAATTCTCTCATGTTACTACATAGACTCTCATCTCATCAAATTACACACGCCCGTTTAATTTCCATCTATCCATCATGTTTCTCAGTACTCTTACTCTCTTCACTTTTCCTGTCAGGGAGCTGATATAGTCACTGAACTCATCAAGATTAATTCAAGCGTTTCATCTCAAAATAAGGTGCCTCCTTTTAGAAAAACAAACGTATTATTGATGTTATATTATTAAACAACATTGTAGTAGAATATATTTGTTGACTATAGACCTTTGATGTCAAAAAAAGTAAAAAGTTAGCGAGTTTAATCAGTTGTGTTATTGAAATACTGATCAATCAATAATAATAATGATGGATTTTGTTGTTCAAAATGGATACACAATACAGCATTTTGGAATGGACCCCTTCAATCATTCCATAACACTCCACCCCTCCACCCCAGCCCAGCCCATCCACACACATGTCCTGGTGAGAGACATATGTGCTGTGTGACGACTGGCTGCTGGTCCTCTGTTCTGTCAGGGCGCTGGAGAACATGGAGCCTCAGGGTGCTCTGGATATTCTTGAAGGGGTGTGTACAGAGGGATCAAACATATGACTCTATGTGTCAGTGTTTCCCATGTGACCAAACTGTTGATAGTTTCAAAGGGATCACCCAATGCTGCACCAATGAGGAAACAACAGATGATTCTAACTGCTTTGGTAGACGTCCAGTTCATGTATTTCTAAGTGTCACTTTATGCCACTTTTCCATGAAACAAACTACCAAGTTGATGAAATAATTTTTTGATGTTGTAAAAATCAGAACAGGGATATATCGGGAGCATGATTTCAATATTGCATCCCCGTTGCCTCATGCTCTGCTATGTATAGCGCTTCACAAAGTCCTAGTGTGGCTTAGCCTGGCAGATTTATAGAGGGGCTACAAACGATGCTGACTGACCACTGGCTTTGTGTGCACCAATATCTTCAGCCAACATACTGTAACTGTACACTTTAAATCAGAAATAATCAGAAATAGAAGGTTACTGTGGGGCAAATGTGAATTGATATAATCATTAGACCCTGGGTGGTAATGGACACAGCTATAGGTGTAAAGTATATAGGCTGTGTGTGTGTGTGTGAGGGGGGGGGCAGGGACAGGCCACCCACCACCGGGCAACTGGCGGGACATCTGTAACCTCCTCAGTTCCACTGTGGCAATAATTCAACATCTCCATGGACATCAAAGAAATATTGACCTTTCAGCATGTGGTCGTGAAAATGTCCCTCACAGCTTCAATCTGTTTTAGAAGAGACAGCTCCATTCAGTTGGCAGCACCGGCTTTAGATGTGTTGCGTTTCACAGCAAACAACCTCTCCAGTCTTCCTCCATTTTGTAGTGTTACGGACCACTGGACAACGCAGCAGTTTGAGCCACCTGTGCTGAAAGCCTTCAGCAAACCACTTTGCCCTCTTCTCAGACAGATTCATATGCACAATGTCAGTCGGAATAAATTTAGATGTTCATTTTTCTGTACAATTAAGCAATTCACCATTTTTGTTTTGAACAGGTGCCTGCTTGTTGAACGCGAGTTAAAGCGCTGTATTGTTCCTCTGAAGATGAGGATAAAACTGTCATGGTGATCTCCTGTTGTACGTGTGGAGATGAAGCCAGCTCCCACATGGGTCAGCACTGTCCATCATCTCCCTCAGTGTTTCATCCTAAGGTCGTTTTATCTAATGAGCACTGGTAGTGACTAAAATTCTTACAAATCACAGGTGTAATGGACCCAAACAAAGTGGTCCAGCCCTTATAGCATGTGCCATCATTTCCAAATGGGCAGTTTGCTCTGCTTTCAGCACAGCTAAGATGGTGGCCGGTTAAGTGGGTGGGCGACCACATGATAAGGATAGACTGAAGTGTGCCTGGCATAAGGCCACTCTAGAAAACTGATTCAATTTCATCACTGCCTACAGTAGATAGAGCCTATGGAAAAAGATGCGTTGATGCTATGAGCTTAATCCATTCTTAATACATTCAGCATGCAGATGGGAACCAACTCAGTTTATGGCTACATATGTGAAAAACTAAAGGCTTGCTAAACAACTCGCTGGCTCAATCTGTTGTTATTGGCAACTGGCAAAATTATCCGAGTGTGAACTGACAGTTTGATACTGCTGCCTGTGCCACAAATGAACCACTGTTAAAGCTGCATCATGTAACATTGGCTGCAGTGGAACACGCTGTTCCAATGCAACTGGGACATTACAACTTTGAGATCCAAGATGGCTTCAGTGGCGAGGTGTCGACGTGGTCTGTGTGACACGGGCAGACAGATAGAGGGGCACACCAACTGACCGATGGGGAAGAGGGCAGTTATGATTCAGGTTTCGATCACAGACCAGTGGGTCTTGCCAGGGAAGGGGTCAACATGTTTATAAGACAAGATCAAAAGCACTTCATATCCCGCCACAAATCATCCTATGGTAACAAATTAGAAAAAGACATTGAAGAAACCTGTACCTGACGAGGAAAATCATTACTGAGAGAGCTCTCGCTAGATCTGTTCAGCTCTGAAATCGAGCTATCGGGGCTGTAGATGTGCTGAGGGTTTATCCTCCGAGGTCGCTTTACGTCTACTATACCCCCCCCACACACACACACATCTTTTTACCACACGCTCATATGAGCAGTTGGACAGCAGGTTGTTTTGATGTTTGACAGGTCTCTGTGGAAACTGAACTTGGCTTTGTAAGACCGTCTGGCCCGCTGCTGAAGCTGTGTGACATCATCTTCTGGGTATTCACACCAGTGTCCGCTCTGGGGAGGAAGAAACAGGAGAAGACTTGGCCTCCCAAGGACAGCTGTGTGCCACACGTCTTGCTCATACACAACAGTACATACTCGTACTGCCCTCATCCAATCGCATGCAAAGGCCGTAAGCGTACATGTTGTTCTGTAATTACTAATAGATTTTGCACAAGACGCATTGATTCCTGATTAGACACGAGCTGATGGCTGTTTCTGTACGTGGGGTGAATTTTGAACTTTTATTCTGTGTCCCGTCAAAATCTTAAAATCTCCACATCAACTTTTCAGGAATTCAGAAGAAGAAGAAAATTGTGATAATAGGATATTAGAATAATGATATGGGATTATGGAATTTGTATGTTTATGTAATTTAACTAATACAATATTGATTAAGATTGGTTTCATTGAAATGGCTGCAATATCTTTTTGGCATTCCGTTGCTGTCCATGGTTAAACGTGGTCTTAAAAATATCTGCCGAGTCTCACAATACCACGTCTTACAATACCAAGTCTCAACCCGTATGGTCTAATTTGTAGAGCCTAGTTTCATTTCACTATGGGACAAAACCCAAAATTATTTACTTCTCTTCTTCTGCCAGGTGACAAAAGAACCGACATGCTTTAATTAACCAAAAAAAATATATAAAAAGGCTTAATCAAGTTAAAGCCCCAAACGATTATTCCAGCTAACTGCTTTCTTTGTTAATATATTTGACTAACTAAATAACTAAATAATGTTTTATTAAATGCACACACAAAAACACATTTTTCTTTCATTCTGCATGTAGAACTAGAGCGCCCTCTAGTGGTAATGTTGAGAAATTCAGAAATCTCAAACATGCACTGAATTGGGTGGGCAGCACATGGGCAGTTTTCCTGTTACAATGACTTTCAGATAGATGGATGTATTTAGTTTATGATTTTCGTTATATTGTGGTAAAAACTGCTCAACCATTTTAAACTAATCATTATTTGAGGAACACGGCGTCGGGTCATGTCAGGCTGTCTATTTTTTCATTTTTGCTGATCAAATTTGCATTGCAAGGATGACCTCTTTTTGTGTTTATGCTACATGTAAATATTTTGTACATGTTCTTTATAAAAAATGTGTGCATTGGTCACTTGAATCACATGTCATTCATACCTGACATCTTTAAGGAATAGTACATAATTGTTTTGTATTTTTAAACACAAACGATTGATTAGATGAATTATCACTGTCAACAGTGCAGACTGCATTCTTTACATTTCCCTCTCGGTTATTCTTAGTAGCAATTTATGCTTCAAAAATTAAAGAAAAAATGAAATTGAAAACCTGGTTTTATTTGAATTCGCTACCATACAAAAAATAACAGTCAACAGTCAGTAACTGTATCTATCCAGAGTGTAAAAGTAATGCACTTTACCATTTCAGTCACAGTAAATAAAAAAGTCCACTAGACACAACTACACTATTGGTTAGATGGTTCATTCCAACACCAACACCCATATATATATATATTTGTAATGCAATGCATTTAACAACTGTGATGACTCATCGCTTTTTCCTTTTCAGCATGTCCACAACAGATGAAGTCTTGCGCTTTTCACCTTGAAAAAAAAAGACCAAGAATTAGGACGTTGTTTCAACATATTGTTCACAACAAAAGAAAACACAAACATCAAAGAAGAAACTATTTCTTCCAATACCTTTCTTTGTGCTGGGTGCTTCAGTGGGGTCTGTGGATTTCCTCCTGGCATAAGCTGCCTTCATCCTCTGCATGTTCTTTTTGCTGATCACCTCATGCTCCACTATGGGATATGGGTAGTCTTTACCTACAATACACCCTGCTGCCTGCTGGATGCTGCGGGGAGCTTTCCACGGCTCATAGATGTACTGAGCTGGGAACTTCTTCAGGAGAGGAAGGTACTTCCTAGAACATATGATTGGCAGCTCTTTGTGTGGAAGCACATGATATCACGATATCATGATGTATCATTGATGATATATCAATTATACATGTGGGTTACAATCTTACTTGATATAGTCTCCATTTTTGTCTGTCTTCTTCCCAAAGGCGATAGGGGAGTAGACCCTGAAGTACTGGTGGAAGAAGGTACTGGCTGAGAGCCATTGCCAGTTCCCAGCATTCAGAGCCCAGTCGCCATCCAGTAAAAGCTCCTCAAACACCTGTGGGAGCAGCAAACAGAGTCTTATTTGGCAGTATGAACCCTTTTGATAATAAGGTTGTATCATTTGCTCTGTGAGGAGGATATCATGCTCAAATAAACTTAGAGGAAACAGAAAAGCAAGCTGATGCACAGACCCTCTGCCCCTCTTCCCAGTTGAGCCATAGGTCTCCTCTGGTGAGGAAACAGGCCACAGCATGTCTGGCCAGGTGGTGGATCCAGCCCTCCTGCCTCAACTGAGTCATGATGGCATCAATGAAGGGGAAACCGGTCCGCGCCTTAAAGGAAATTGATGATGATAGAAATTATTTATGATACTGGAAATTACAATGATTAAAAATTAATAGAGGTGCCATGGCTGTGAAGTCCAGCAGAGACTTATTCCAATGTGCCTGTTCTTCTTAAAAACATACTGTTTAAATGAATCCTTCTTGAACTCAGTCTCAATACCTCTCTCCATGCGGCCAGATACTCCGGGTTCGTGTCCCAGTCCACCTGTGTACACACAGGGTTGCCCTCCATCTTGTCAAAGTTGGGGATACCCACACCAGCCGTGTAGAAGAACTCTCTCCACAGTAACTGGCCATGCAGAGAAACTGGAGGATCTGAGTGTTTCTTCTGCAAATAGCAAACAGTTAATAGTCAGATAGTCAGGTTTAACATTAACATCTTGACTTTTTTCAACATTTTGAATAAAAAGAAATGTATAAAAGAAATGGCCAATAATGTAATGTTAGCATTTATTTAGTCTATTTATTTAGTCTTTCAAATGATGTATTGCAAAATGTATTGACTGATGGGAGAAATTGACTGTGTAACGCTGCACTGTGACGCTCACCCCCTTATACACCTCAGTCAGTCTCCACCAGAAGGTTCGTGCAGACAAGCAGCCAAAGCGAATGTACGGACTGAGGACGGTGGTGCTGGCGGTCAAAGAGTTAGGAGACGTCTGGGGCTTCTCAAAGCTACACACCCATCCCTGCATGATGCAAACAGATACAACATGCTGGGAAAACACAAGTAAATCAAAAAGAACATTCATCTATACCATCTTCAGTGCAGCGTCAGAAGAGACTTGCTGCTGTTTTAAGCCCTTCCCCCATAACAGGAAGAGGAAATGTGTGAAACCAAAGTACCGTTCTTTTCATATGTTCGTCCAGTCTCCTTAGCGCCTCCTGCTCTCCGCCTGGGAACAGCTCCTCTCCCAGAGCTGCTGTGTCATGTCCCAGCTCCTCCAGCGTGGGGATCCCATACGTCTCCTCATGATTCTCTGAATAAGGTGTTTTCACAGCTGTGGTAGAAGAAATACATTTAAACTAATCTAGACACATACAATTCATAAATAATCCATTAATCACTGTGTTTTCCAAAGCATAAATATGTTAATTCACTGTCATAGTCCAGTGTTGTTATCACCGTTCACGTCTTCTATGCTTGGAGCAGGAATGGGTCTTTTAGGGGGACCAAGGGTCTTCACTATCGCCTGCAGACGTTTGTAAGTCAGGGGAGCCATCCCATCGTTTTCTTCAATTATCCTATGAAAACATGCGTGATAATGAGTATTCTCCGTTGAAATGGTATGATACAGCTCTTACAGAAGCATGACCAAATGTCTCACCGGCAACAGTTGTTTAGTGTGACAACTAAATGGTTAGGATAAATGAAAAAACAAGGGTCTGAGTTCATGTTTATGGTGTGAACATGGGTGCTTTTAGAAATTCTGAACCCCCAAGCAAAATGTGACACTGACAACTTCTCCTGTTGGAAGGGACCCCTCAAAAACTACTTCCCCGTTCACCCCCATGCAGGGTTTGAAGGGTCTGCATCCAATCTAGCTTCAAGTCATGTATTCAGCCCAGCTTGAGTAAGGGGTGAATCCCCCACTGGGTCTACAAGTTCAGCATGAGTAATACTGACCTCTCAATGTCATAAAGACTGTGGGAGATTTTATAGATGACTTCAACTCCACGTTCTTTGGCCAGCATGGTGACCTTCTTATCCCTGCTCAGGCTGTAGGGCTCTGTGTCGTACTCGTAGGTCAACTTTGTTACGTTCCACTTGTTGAACAGCTCGGGGAACACGTCCTCGGGTTTCCCTTTCACAACAAACAGTCTGAAGGAGGCAAACACAACAGACGTAACTGTTTCCTGGTCATCATCAATGTTCCAGCCTGACTATTCCCTCTTACAATAACAATGATTAGAAAAATGAACGTGTCTTAAAGAACATATATCCTGTGACTTGCGTATAGTGCTGTGTGCCTTTGTTGCGTTATTGTGTTTGAGATATTGTTCACTTGGTTGACAATAAATCAGACTGTTCTGTTAAACAAACCTTAAGAGGAAACTAAATTGGCCGATGAAAGTAAATTGAAATCACTAGAAACAATGCCACATGCTATCGTGTCTTACTGATAATCTATAGGCCATTTCTTAATGTTCTACCTGGAGTTGAGTTTCCTGAGGCTGTGGTCCAGGTCTTTGAGGGCTCCGAGGAGGAACCTCCAGGGGTTGATGCCAACGCGGGTGTTGTTATGGATGTAGGGGTCCAGGATGAACACAGGGTAGATCTCCTTACAATCCCTTAGAGCCGCCATCAGTGCTGGGTTGTCATGCAGCCGGAGACCGTTGCGGAACCAGTGGATGCACGTATGGGCCATGTCTGTGAAAAGAACTGTAAAATTAGACAAAACCTCAGACAGAACACATCTACATGTTCAAAGACAGTGGTAAAGGTGGTGATAGGGTCTTAGAGCCTACAACAGGTTAGCTCAACCAGTGATTCTCAACCTTTTTCATATCAAGGACTGCGAATTTAGTCCACATTTGGGCCACGGACCCTATTTGATGAGATTTTGTCTCTCAGACCAAAATCTGAAGAATATTTTATTATTAGATATGACTCAGTGCAGAACTCAGTGACTGTATTGTAGGTAGAGAGATAACAGAGAGACTGTGATCACAACAGTCATTCTTCTACATTCTCTGATTGTGTTAATTTCTTGTTAATGAAATAATGCTGAAGTTTAACAATTCAATCAATCAGTTTGCTGGGGACCCCCTGGAACGCCCTCAAGGACCTCTGGTGGTCCCCGGACCCCACGTTAAGAACCACTGGGCTAAACAACAGATTCCAAATGATGAAGTGATTTGTTTGCAATGCCTCTTCTAAGTCTTACAGTTGCACCTTCATAAATACTGTGACACAGTTTATATATTCTTTCCCCCCCTTCCTGTATTGTCATTATTGTTGTCTTCATCTGTTTTATACTGTGCAAACTAATAAACTAAACTAAACTAAACACTGTTTCTGCAAGATGCGGGACACCAGAGCTAAAACCATGAACAAATGAGCATCAGGATAGAAGACTTCAGCTTTGTTTCATATTAAAGAACTCACCTCTGCAGTCTGGATCCACAAATCCTCCTCTGGTGTTGATCTGTGCTGTGCTCGCTGGAAGACCACGTGGTGGGTTACAAAACCCTGCTCGGTTCAGCACTGATCAGCCAATCAGAAGGCAGAAAGCCCATGACGTAGCCGGAAGTCGCTCCACTCCCGGCAATTTGTCAATTATCCACCAGGTGTCGCT
>CABFOS010039821.1:17313-39499 GCA_900660315.1 Diretmoides pauciradiatus
AGAGGGGGGGGGGGCTACAAGAGATTAATTAATTAAACACTAGCTAGCTGTTTCAGCATAGGCATCATTATGTTTGTACTTAGCCTCATCTTCTCTTGTTATGCCTATGCCATGTGTCGCAAAGCCCCTTATAAGAACTAATATTCCTTATAATAGGCCTTGCAGCAGATTTCCATAGGTTTCCAAAGATGTAACGCGAAATAAAGTAGTCTCCCTGTCTGTTAATGGCTGAATTCACATGTCTGCATCACCATGGCCTCATTCGTAGTCTCAGCATTCTTGTACAATGAATTCAGATTGAGCTGTTTCGCCAAAACAAAGTTGTGTACTTACACTATCTTATCACAACACTAGATTGACTGTTCATTGGTTCTCTGAGTGTGTCTGGACTAGGGCCTACACGTGACACCCTCTGCTTGAAGTGAGAACATACTGAAGAATGGCTGATAGTAAATGTGTTGACAGGGAATGTGGCTCAATAGCTTTCCACAGAGATCTCCACGTAAAAAAGCCACATGCGAAACACATGGATCTCAAATATTTGTCTCCACATGGTGTATGTCTTCGTCCGGGTTGATTTTGTGATGTTCAGTTCCACCATTTGTGTCTGTTGACACAATTATGATAATCAAACATACCCAGGCCTGCAAGATCTATCACGTTTACATGGCCCAGAAGGGGAAAGTCAAATGAGAAGGAATCCATGTACGGCTTTGAGAGTTATGAATCATCAGGTTGTATTTGAATGCTGATTGTGTTGGTCATATTGTTTTGAGCATAGCAAGCAATTTCTTCATTGCCTTTAAGAACATATCTTTGATGAGTTGGATCTGTGGCTACCCTACACTCAGTGTTTACAAATAACCAGAGATGTGATGATAAGTATTTGTTAGTTCCTGTGCTACTTTACTTCATGCCTCTACACAAGCAAGAAGAAAACAGGATGCTTATTGGGTGCAGACAAACGTGTCCGTCTGGTTTGTGAACTCCTGCAAAGGAGCTGAAGAAATGGGGGGTTAGGTTAGGCCTAATTGTTTCCCAGACATAGGCTCATCTGTGAACGGCCACCACAAAATAAAAGGTTGGCGCCTGTACGGCTGCCCACTGTTCCTGGCTGCCCCTTGGAGGAAGGACGGCGAGGATTGGGTTAATAACCAGTAACAGACTTCCTACGGCCACCTCCGCATGCTAGTGTAGCCGCCTCTGCACGTGTGTGTGTTGTGCTGAATGGCTAATAAAGTTGTTGAGTTGGAATCTGATATCGACTCTACAACTGGAGGTAATTGTTTGTTGATATTGAACTTGGGATGTTGCCATCCAGCACATGATATTACCCTATCAGAGTCTGTATATTCAACAAGTCACGTAATTAAGTGGAAATTTATTTTCTCCCATGCATTTAATATTTGGTCCCCCAGCAGAAAAGTACCCCTTTTTTACACCCTATTTCTTACACCCTAATAATGTTTTCTCCTGTATTAATTAATATCAATTTGCTTTTACCCATTCACTGAATACTCATAATCAAGCTAATTTCACTCTGGTTGTTACGTGTAGTCAGGGTAATAGCGGTGGTGCTACAGTAGATGTTGTTGTGAACTATTGCGGAGATGGTTTATGGAGAAATCGGTGTCTCTTCCTCGTCTATGATGGGTTTCTGCCTGTATGAGTAATTGAGTATTGGTGCAAAACGGTGAGTGTAGAAACAACCCTTTGTTCTTTGAGTCTGAGTGACTGACACCAAAACCTGATGTTTACTGTCGATGTTTTAGCTGGAAAAGGTTCCACGCTGTAAATATCTCAATGTGATGTCACACCATTTGCATTTGGTGGATAAATCATGGGAATATGAACAAAATGCACCCAGAATGGTACATCGCCAATAGCGGTTTTGGTTGGTGTTGTTCTGATCTATCTGATATGATGATATTCTAGCACAGCCTGCTGCCAAAGATATGATCATTGTATTCAGTGTCCCTTTAAGCCATGGCCTGGCCTCATTGCAGAGGGGAAAGTAAGGAGCTCAGCAGTTGTATTATGTAATTCACTTACACAATGTCTTATTACTCTGTTAAAATGCATTAGAAAAAGGAAATGAGAGGGAACATGTCCCTATAATACTCTGAGCAGCCTGACAATGTTGTAAAAACACATGTGGCTGTTCCTAAAGTCATACAGTAAAATGTTGAACATTTGTGTATCAGTTCCCACCCAAAACTAGTCAGCTAACAGATGTTAAGTCTCTCTGGCTTGCGAAACTGAGAACACGGCAGAGGTTACAATGTGCCAAGTAAACAGACGCCAGGCAAGTTATTATTATTATCCTCCCAATACAGTTGTTTGGTGTAGTGTTGTCTGGTGCAAGTGAGTTTGCAGCCCAGTGGGTACAGTCACAGGTGTACAATATTGACACAAGCGCCAGTGTAGACTGTGAGATTACAGCAGGGGATTTATGGGCAAGCGTGAAAGAACACAGTTTCTTCTAACTAAAAATAGTGCAAAACTGTTTCATGCTCGGTTTCCCTCTGTTGGGTCAGTGACAGTGGGAAAGTATTTTCCCATTTGCAGTTCAAGCCGAAGAGCACACAGCATGCAACGCCTGAGTAGTCTGGTGGTGGTCTTTCTCATGGTGTCGGGGTTGCAAGGAAATGCAGAGCACATCCTGAGTGACTCTGGGATGGATGACTCTTCTGTTTGCTCTGCCGTGTGCTCAGGCCTGACGTACCGGCTCTGGAGGGCTGTTTGTGTCTGACTTAAGAACACTTCAGCTCTCTCCCTCATGAGTGGCTAAGTGCTCAGAGGAGTGTCTTCGTAATTATGGATTGGTGACCTGCGTTAAACAGGGGGCGGGTTTCACTACCCCAGGGTACAGTTCAGGGGGATTAGTCAGGGATGTTGATCAATACCGATGTGGTAGAGCAGGGAGGCCTATCTTGACTCTACTGTAGGTTATCTCCAGTCTGCCTGCAGGCCTCTGTAGATGAAGTTCTCAGCTAAAGATGGCAGGCTTAGTGGTTAGATTGACCGTTCCATACCAAAGATGCCAGGTTTTCGATCCGTTTCCCACCCATATATCCAACTGGCATGTCCTGGAGTAGGACACTGAACGCTAACTGCTCCCTCATTTCAGTCGCTCTGGATGAGAGTGTCATGGAAATCAGTATCCCGCAGTAAAGAAAGATCATGTGCTCAGATCAGTTGGGTGTTATTTTGAATAGGAACTGCACTTTTTATCTAAGCACAACACAGAGAGTGGTCAGGCTAGTTTCAAGTGCTCCTCTGGGGCCTGGTGGGCAGTCAGAGAGTTCTCATATACTGCCACCCCCACTGGAAACTCACCCTGCACATCGGCGCCAAAAACAAGATGAAGCCCACGGCTCGGTTATCAAGAGCGGTGTTTTTAGAATTTTGCGGTGGGTGAGCAGAGAGCACATCACCCACAGTGTTGTTGGCTCTGGCACAAGCCTAGTCATGAGGCTGGGCCGCATAGCTGGGCCTTGTGGTCCGGCGTTCAATTGTTTCTTGAACATGCTACCTCCCTGCTGTCTCTTCTGTCTCACATGGATTGTTCATCTCTGTCATATACTGGACACATGCAATCCTTCCCATATGCGCTCATGTCTCCCATCTTTGTGAGTGGGAGTAGAGGGGAGTCCGCACGGCCAGCTCAGCCCACTATTCGTCTGTGCAGAGAAGAGTTTACATTTTCTCTCAAAGGCCAAATTTCCACAACAGTACCTTACAGGATGTGCAGTGTGGGTGTATTGCTGAAGTAATATGCTGTTATTTACCGACCCTTTCAAAGAACTCATGCAACTAAAACTACCTGCTGCCCCCCAGGTAGCCAGCCAGCTTCCTAACCCCTCGCTTGCTCTTCAACAGCCATTCTAAGCTTTTGGCTTGGGAATCATTGATTTGTAATCCAGGCCAGGGCAGCAGTTATCCCCTCAGGCATCTCCCATCCGCTGACAATATCCGGGTAATGAGGGAAACGGTCCTCTCCTCCATCTGTTGGCATTTACAGTGCCAATAAAACCTGCCACAGACCGAGTTGATCTTTAAAAGAAATTCCTTATCAGAGTGTGTAGATGATTTCATTAGCTTACTGTAATTACATCAGATAACACCTGATGAATCCAGGGGGTGGGGGGATTAGTAAAGCCTGAGTGATTAATGGCTAAGTGTGTGTGTGTGTGTGTGCGTGTGCGTGTGCGTGCGTGCCAGGGTCTGATTCTTATGTGTAATAATTTGGGTGCATTCTAATAAGGTTGATTAAAAGAGATGTGGTTGTTTTAATCACCTGGCTTTTGTGTTGCCTCTGTGTCTGGCAGGGCTTTTGCAGTGCCAGCACCGTGTCCCTCCCTGAAAGCCTGCTCTTTGTGTCCACTCTGGATGGAAACCTGCATGCTGTTAGCAAGAAATCGGGCTCTATCAAATGGACGCTGAAAGAAGGTAAGAGGAGAGGACTTGAGTCGAGCGCAACTCACCGACATGTGTTTGTTTGTGTGCCTTTCTCGAGGCTCGGTTCCGCGTTCAGGTTACAGTTTGGAAAACAAAGCGCTTTTGTGCGCTGCTACATGGAAGAACAATGAGATCCCCCCGCTTTCTCAAGGTTTGTTTTTTCGCAAAATGATCCATGCCAAGAAGGTCAGCGCACAGCAAATGATGACAGTCTGGAGGAATGTAGCTCGCTGGGTACATCAGGTGGAATTTTCTACTCTTCTCTTCGAATTTTATTACTAATTTCTAATTCTTACAGCCCAGAACACCACTGATCGCCACTGGATAGCAGAACAGTAGAGGTTACCCCAGTTTTATGGAGATTTTAATAAAGGGGTATTTCAAAAGATATTTCAGGTATTTGAAGGTTGTGATAGTAGTAGTGGTCTTTGGATTGTAACATGTGTGTACCCGTACATTAGTAAATGCAGTGAAATGTCCTGCTAGCCATGGAAACGCAGTAATCATTAACAGAAGGGGGCAAATACAGCCTGCAATCAAAGTCACACTGGACAAGGGTGAGCAACTCTGCTGTAATAGCACCTGCGCGCTCCTATCTAATTTTGACTGTGTAAGCGTTTTAGTATGGTTAACATGTTAATGTCGGGGCCATAGGTAGGTAATTGCATTAGCTGATTCAGACCGAAGGGTTATCGGAAAAAGGAGTGCTGCAAAAATATCCATCTTAATAAGTCATTTCATCTAGTATTGAGTATAGAAATCTTATTAAATGAGTGGGGGAAGATCTGCCGAGAGGTCATTTCACCTGTTCACTTGTTTCAAGAATTGACTGGTATCAAGCAACAAGATACTAGTGGAGTGATCTGATCTCTGTTGTCTTGAAATAGCTGAAACTGCATTGGGCACAAATAACATTTTCATAGGCAGATTTTTTTCATGTGTTTTAAAGGGAGGCAAGATTTTTTTTTTTTAATTTAAGATGCTATACTAAATGACTTGATAAGATGGGCAGCGTGGGCCTACATCATCTGAGCAGATCTTCTAAATGTAGCCGCTTCAAACCCTGGTTTGGTACACCTAATACCCAAATCATTAATAAACATTAATGTAGAAGCTGCCTCCTGCACATCATCTGTTTTTCTGGAACAGCTATTGAATATGGACCCGGACAGTTCTGGGTCACACTTCAATTTCTTCGTTTGTTCTTTGTGTTTTAGTCAGGCATCCAATCCATAGAGCCAGTGGGCGGTGGATGCAGAAACCTGTTGCTTGGTTTTAGCCAGAACAAATCCACCCCCTCACTGTCTGTCTGTCACTCCCTGTTGGCTTTCCTGACTCTGACATATGCAGGTCAGCCAACCTGGGTGAATCTGCTATGCAGCATAGAAAACCATTGTTTTTCTGTTTACAGCCCCTTTGGGCAATTACATATAATGAATGTTGATGCTCCCTGGGCACACCAGTCATTGACACCTTCAGGTAATCCTCTACCCCCCTACAGTTGTTGACTCGTTACCTCTACAGAGCTCTGCACCATCTGGCCCACACCCTGTATGTTCACACAGCAGGGAAGCGTGTGTTTGTCTAGTAGTAATGGAGGATGTGGCTAAACGTTTGACTCCTGGCTGAAGTCTGAACAGTCTTCCCTGGGAGGTATTTCAGGCAGGAGAATTACAGCCGTAGGCAGATAAATTAGAATATTCAAGTTTTACAAATTCAACTCCAGAACTTCAATACATGGTAAAACTATTTCTCACTGTACCTGGAAATTCTGCTTCCTTAAACCCCCCCGTTTTCATCAGTGTGTTGGATATTTGGTATTGCCTCTCATCAGTGAAAGGTTCGTGTTCTGGAGGTTTTTTAGAGGCTAAGATCTGATATGAAGTCACTAGACAGATTGCGCAGTTTCTTTTACCATAGTCACTAGTACATGCCTGAACCATTCTGAGAATTTATGCAAAGCGGTTGTATTTGCAGAGATGATTGACTGTCTTCCTGCCGTGTTAACCACAAAGGAATCTGTAGTTATTATGCAATTGTTTGCCGTTGATTATCATGCTCTTGCTCAACAGCTTCTGGCAATGATAAATTAATATTCTTGTCAGTCTTGACTTAAGTCTTGCCTCTTTGTCTCCTGTCACAGATCCAGTTCTTCAGGTACCCACACATGTGGCAGAGTGAGTATCTTCGAGCTGTTCGCAGCATGTGTGATTACATAAATGTCCCTGCACATTGTATGTTGTGCTGCACCTGTGTGTAACAAAGACAGTGGTTGAATGGGAAGCTGTTGAGCTCACGAATCTCTTCTTTATTACTTAGACGATAATACTGTTATTTCATTCCAACTTATCATGCGATATGACTCTTTGTCTATTTTGTTTCACCTCTCGTCTTTCCCTTTCTTTCCTCTCCGTAGGCCAGCCTTTCTGCCTGACCCCAATGATGGCAGTCTGTACTCTCTGGGAGGAAAGAACAACGAAGGCCTGACGGTAAGAGGAAACGACTTTATCACAAACAAATCATCTTTCGCCAGTGCCAAGAAATGCACTGTTCGTTTTCCTCTTTGTAGAGAAGAGTATCTACTAACCACAGGTATGCAAGTCATGAAAGAAAGTAGTGCACGGTTGTGGTGGTGTATGCAAACTATACCCAGGATATGGCCATACCACATACAGGACACTATGGCTTTCTAATATTGATAATGTTGCTTAATTTTTTTCTCAGAAATTACCATTCACTATCCCTGAGTTGGTCCAAGCCTCTCCCTGTCGCAGTTCTGATGGAGTCCTTTACATGGGTAAGACACAACTCAAGATCATACTGGAAATTAAGTATGCATTTTGCTTAAGCACATTCAAATGATTGTTCCATTTGCTGCATTAATCTTGTGTTTTGACTGACAAGTCACTTGAACAAAGTTATAGCGGGGATGCGGTGAACGTTTGTGGTGACGAGTTTCATCATCCATAAACATTTGCAGTCCAAGTCCCAGTCTGTCTCACCACCTAAATAAATTACTGTTATCTGGCTTGATCAAAAGACGTTACACTCTATTTCCATTTCACTTGGCTTGCGGTCGTAGCCTCTGGTCTTTTGAATTTACAACAGTCAAGAGGACGAAAGCTAATCTACCATGGTGACCGTGCCATTGTTGGAAAGAAAATGGGTGACATTTGCTTCCCCATAGTCATTATCAGTGTGACTTTTGTTTTCATTCAACTAAGGCCACTGCCAGCACAAAGCGGGTTGCACATCCTACTGTCTGTAAATGCTATGGGCTTAAATTATTCTTTACAACTGGTTGTGCCAGACAAATGCCCCTCTATCTATTTAAGAAGAAGCATGCAGAGAGTTTGAGGAAGTGCACAGGCCAAATCATCCTCCTTCCCCAGCAGGATTATCTAAAGACAATGCACTACTTCCTCATCTGTAGGTTTTTGGGCTAGCCAGAATAAGCTATTACTGCCACTCCCTGCACCAACAAAACGGGGATGGGGGATAGTGTGCAAAGAGGCAGTAAGCTTGTTATTTAATGTAATCCAGGCAACACCCAATACCATGTGGGAGTAAGATATTTAACTGGCTAGGTGTGAATTTAGTTGACTGTGAGGACACAATGCACCTTTTTGTCCTGGTTATCAATTGAAACGCATGATGTGTTGTTGCCTGTAAGACCAGTCAAGTATAATAGTAGTAAGTGTTGTCATATTTCATGCACAGGTAAGAAGCAGGACCTATGGTATGTGGTGGACCTGTTGACCGGAGAGAAGCAGCAGACCCTGACCTCCTCCTTTGCGGAGATGCTGTGTCCCTCTTCCTCTCTTCTCTATCTGGGACGTACAGGTAAAAAAAAAAAAAACTGACATCAGCGAAAGCTACGCCGTATAGAGTCCCTTTTCTTATCTGTCCATACTTAATCACAAATGTCATTTTTTCTCACCTAGCCAGTCTGACTGCAAAATATCTTAGTCAAATTATCTCAAGGAACATCTATTTGCAGTGTAGCCTATCCCATTTCATTAAGACTGGTCCTCCCATGCCTGGGGAAGCTGGCATGGTAATTGGAGACAAGGACCTAGAGTGTGAGAAACCTCTGAATGATGCTTATATAAAAGCTAAGCTAGGTGTCAATGCAAAGCCCCCATGTTTTCACCCTCTTGCAGGATCTTGTTTCATTGGCGTCCTCTTTTCTCCCAATCCCGTCCTTTAAAGCAGAAGAAATTCAACACCGCTAACCATGCTCTAATGATAGTTGGCTACGTACCCTTAGTGTCTGTGAAGCGCGAATGATGAGTGATCATGAGTGCGATTCTGTCACTATGTGAAAATGAGATCTGTGGTTGTGACAAGTGTATACACCCAAGAACGGTTCACTAAACCTGACTTTTTTCAGGTTGCATAAGAAACAAGATTGGTGTCTGTTTTGAATGATGTATTCAATCCCCTGTATGCAGCAGCATTTCATTGTTCATCTCCTTTTAGAATATACCATAACCATGTATGACACCAAGAGCAGAGAGTTGCGCTGGAATGCCACCTATTCTGACTATGCCTCCACCCTTCCTGATGACGACACCAAATACAGTAAGACACTTGCCCGTACTCGTTGTCTTGTAGCCGTCACTTCTAATGCGTCACAAACCAATGTCGATCACATCGTGCAATGCAACTGATTGAATTCACATGCAAAAGTAGGACTCTCTACCGATGTGGATGGTGGATGGGGAGACACATCTTGAATAAATAACCTTATAATGTCCTCTTATATACTGCTGGCATGTGATCATTTGTCTGTCTTCTGTCCCTGTCAGAGATGGCTCACTTTGTGTCCAACGGTGACGGCCTGGTGGTAACCGTGGACAGCGAGTCTGGTGACGTTCAGTGGGTCCAGAATTACAACTCTCCGGTGGTGGCCATGTACATCTGGCAGCGCGAGGGCCTGCGCAAGGTTCCCCACACCAACGTGGCCGTGGAGACCCTGCGCTACCTAACGTTCATGTCTGGAGAGGTTGGCCGCATCACCCAGTGGAAGTACCCATTTCCCAAGGAGAAGAAGCCCAAGAACAAGCTCATGTAAGCTCTGATACTTGTTCACTAAAAGTCTAAAATTCAGGTTAGAGATATTTATAGTTGACTTTCATTATAATGGAAATTTAAGAATTCAAGGTTTGTCACTGAATTCTCTCTACTTTTAGGCCATTTTAAAGATGGGTTCAGTTAATACCAACACGTGGGTGGACTGGATTAACTAACCATCCCACTGGAATACTTTGAAAGAGTCTATTGCCATACACTGTAGTTTTCAACAACTTCAAGCAACTTTTTCTCGTGGTCTGCTATTGTAGGCTTTTCATTTTGACGTTCCCCTTTTTCTGATTACCAATAAAGCACTTTGTTTCTAAAGTGAAATTTGCATGCTGTATAATCAGTAATCTTTTTGATGGTTTTAGAACCTCATCATTTGAATTATTTTTTCCTTTAAAGCATCAGCCAAACCTTTTGAAAGAGCCTTCATTCTGCCTCTGACGTCTGTCTGTCGTAGTGCAGCACTGAGTGAAGCAAGTCTCGATGTTACAAATGGCCCAGCCCATCTTGAATTCCGTCCAGGGAACAAACACTGGCCAAGCCCTCTCTTAAACATGTTGGAGCCTTTTGTAGCCCATGTGTCACGCTGGAGCCTCAATCATCCAAAGGGTGAAATTGAAATACACTTTTATTCATGTGAGGTTGCACAAGAAGGGGGATGGAGTCTAGACATGCACATGAAGCGCACGACCATCTGCAGCTGGCTTCATGTCTTCAGCCCTGGTTTCATGCTGCAGTACTGTTTGTTTTTTTAAGATATGTTTTTATATTTGTGCCTGCTTTCAGTGGAATAGAGAAACAGGACTTTCAGTGGTTGATCAGTGATCGGTATGTGTGCTGTGAAATGTCAGGGAGAACTGTGCAAGTGCTACTCAGTTTTGAAAAGATTCTTTTACATGCACAATACATTGTATTCTTTCACACTTGAATATGGATTGTGAATGAAATATATTCTCACAAGCAAGGAAACAATTACTGTACCAAGTTGTTTTTCTCTTCGTCTCTCAGGGCTACTTTGTATGTGGGCAAATACTCCACAAGTCTGTATGCTTCTCCCTCCCTGGTGCATGATGGAGTCACCGTGGTGGTGAGTGACCGTTCCATGACTCCGTTCAACCATAACACACTCTTTCAGATGAATAAGATGTGGTCTGGATGCTAGCGTAGGCTCACCTGCTTTTAATTCTGCTAGATGTTGGGTGTGTTTTACATACCATTGTCATTCATTTTTAGGAAGTTTTGCATTTAATTCTGGGGTGGCAATTTGCACTCAGATTATGGTGAAGTGTGAAATAAAGACTTTAGTCAGAACCAAACTGTCTTTAAGGTTGTATTCTCGTGAGTCTTCCCAGATCTCAAAGACAGTTTGGTCCTGACCAAAGTCTTTATTTCACATTTCACCATAATCTGAGCGCAAATTGCCACTACACTTCCCCCAACTTGTTTTGCCTTACGTTGGTGTTCATTTTTCACCAGTGTGTTGAAGGTATGCTAGTGAGTCAGTGTGACCCTGTTCCAGTGGTGACTTGGAGGTCTTAGCTGGCCCCAGCCCAGTTCACTTCACCCTGCTGGCCTGGATTTAAGGAATAGTTGTTTACAGTTCTCATAGGAATACACTCTGTGCTTTGACTGACAGTGATAGCATGCACTTTGACCTCTGAGTGTTTATAAGGATGACGAGCTTATCAAAACATGAAGCAGAATGTTTAGTCTATATCATTGGGCTTCAGTTGAAGTTAGGATGTAAATAAACTCTCTCTGTGTGTGTGTGTGTGTGTGTGCAGCCTCGTGGCAGCACCTTTCCCATGCTGGAGGGTCCTGACAGCCAGGAGATTGAGGAGGATAAGGAGTGTGTGATCACCCCTAGCACCAGCGTCAAATTCAATGCTGCCCTCCGGGAGAGACATCGCATCAACTTCATGAGGAACTACTTGCTTCTCATAGGTACTTCGCCGCTAGATAAATTAGATACAGCTGTCAGATCAAACTGTTCCCTCAGATTGATTTACTTGGCCTCACCTGGCGCAGTAAAACAGTGGTTCCCAAACAGGGGAACCACCGGGGCTCCCTTGTGAAATGAGGAACAGCTTCACATTTCATTCACTAGAAGTTGGCACCAGGAAGAGAATCTATATATGAATGGCTGTTCTGTTCAGAGGTTTCACTCTCACCATTGTTACCTCCCCATCTACAGTTTGGACAGACAACAAAAGCCGTCTTAGGTGGGGGTCCATGGGATAAATTCTTATGAAATGGGTCTCTGAGGTCTATAGGGTGTATTTGAGGGTCTTTGATATATAAAGTCCCTATAGTAGAGCCGATCAAATAGTCCCACAGCATGGCCACATTTCAAAGATATTCAGCAAACACGCATAAAGTAAATGAAAGTGTTCCATTTACAATTCAGATTCAGCTACAATGAAAGAGGCAAGGCAAGTATGAAAATACTGGCTTCCCTTGTTGATTCAGTAGTTGTGTTGCGTTGAGACTGCCCTCTGCTGGCTGTCAGTAGGCATTAGATGAATGCCAGTGCAACAGCATTCATGATTATCGGTACTGTAGAGGCTGTTAGGTGGTTCTTCGTTATGCATGATGACGTTGCTGATGATGAATGTACTTCTTCCTCCATCCCAGGTCATCATGAGACTCCTCCTGAAGCTCACACCAAGATCCTGGAGAAGTTCCCTGACAGCTTTCCTCGCAATCAGGGCAACGTCATCCCACCCACCACTGATAAGACCATAGAGGAGGTGTGTGTGTGTGTGTGTGTCACAGTCACATGTAAACATTTTGTGTTTCTACAAGATATATACACAAATTGTTTCTCACTCTCTTACTTCCCTCTCCTCACTTCTCCTGCCCTCTCCCTCCATGTTGTAGAAAGTGAATGAGAGTGGAATGGATGATGGTCCCCCTCCTCCTCAGCCTGAGACCTCCATCCAGGAGCCCGGGGCCAGTGGACGCACTGCCCGGCCAGAGGCCCCTGTGGACTCCATGCTCAAAGACATGGCCACCATCATCTTCTCCACCTTCCTCCTGGCTGGCTGGGTGGCTTTTGTGATTACCTACCCCAAGGCAAGTCAGATAGCCCCATCTAGTGGACCATTGTGGACTTGTCGGTGGCCATACGGTGACATAAATTGAAAAATATCAACATAAAATTGGTCATGTGTGTGCTGTGGTGGGAATTTGCGCTCAGATTATGGTGAAATGTGAAATAAAGGCTTAAGTCAGGACCGAACTGATTTTAAGATAAAATGTATTAAAAAAGGGAAAGAAAGAGAGCCGCACCAGACCCCACCGGGCTGGGTGCGGGTGAGTGGCACAGGACACAGTGTACAGCTATGTTATACTGACTGGAGTGTTTATGAAACTACAGACAAAACAAGAATGGCATGGGGCTTGCACTGTGTTCAGACATATGCAGGTGCCCTCTAGTCTAGATAATGTTTTAGAACATATTGTGACAGTGATAAATCGATGATGACAGGACTGTGCAATGAGGCAATCGATAGATTCCCACATCAGTGCACACACTTTTTGCCACCTCTTTGCTATATAATGCATCCGGGTTATCATAGTCCCTCAAAACTCATATTCAATTCAAACTGCTGCCTCATAGGGCAGACAGTTTGCAGACAGGTATTCTAGTGAAAATGTACAATAAAAACATTAAAGCACATTACAAATCAGTTTAACATGGCAAACAAAAATCGATATGGCCATTCAGGGAGTTAAAAGATGCAGTACAAGAACTTAGATAAGCCCCGTTTAATGCTCTTACCCCCCCACTGTGCTCTCCCACCACAGAGTGTACACAAGCAGCAGCAGCTGCAGCACCAGGAGTTCCAGAGGCAGATGGAGGAGAAGCTGGAGCTTCTCCAGAGGCAGCATCCCTTCCCCCCACCTGCAGACCTGGGCCTGGGCTTAGCCCCGGACAGCGACTACCTAGAGGTGGCCCATGCCCGCTCCGAATGCTCTGACCACAGCAGCCCCAATGTCACTCCCCGTGCCTCCAACCACTCCAACCTGTCCGTGTCTGAGCTGGGCAGCTCTGCTAACGAGCATGAAGATGGAGGTAAGGAGTGACAATCAGAGATATGAAGTATACATGCACACTCTCAAATATATTGTGCAAAGAGAGTTTGGACTGTTCAGTGAAGCTGTAGAACAAACACTGACCAGTCTGAAATGCAGTGAAAGTGCAACATACTGATGTGATTATCTGTTTGTTGTCTATCAGACGAGGACTCCAACATTGTTAGAGTGGGAAACATAACCTTCCATCCCAGGAATGTCTTAGGCCATGGAGCTGAGGGTACCATTGTGTACAAGTAAGTCAATTATGCCGAATGAGTTTAGACTAATAATGAGGAAGTACTGAATACATTTTCTATCTTCACATGATTGATAATAATATAATATACTGACCAAATTTGGTGCAGGTTTTAATATCATAACACCTCAACACTGCATTTCCACCCCCTCTCCACCAGGGGTCAGTTCGACAACCGTCCAGTGGCGGTGAAGAGAATTCTCCCAGAATGCTTCAGCTTTGCCGACCGGGAAGTGCAGTTGCTGAGGGAGTCAGATGAGCACCCTAACGTCATCCGCTACTTCTGCACTGAGAGGGACCGCCAGTTCCAGTACATCGCCATCGAGCTGTGTGCCGCCTCACTTCAGGAGGTACTGGATGACCTGATAGAGCACTTCAGCAGGCTGTTTATCTGACTGCACACAGGCATGATATATGAGATAAGTCTCATAAGAACTATTTGCACTGAGGGACTTACGGAGAGAGGTCCTGCAGTTATTATTACAAACATCATCTGTAATTTTAATTCAGTACAAATCTACTATGTACATTTTTTTTAAAGTACATTATCTGCTGTTTTTTAGACAAACTCAGATGTCATCTCACAACAGCAATTCAGTTTGAATTGATGCAATTCATTACATGCATTATATTTTTGGCGGCCAGCAAATTGTGTGACCAGCACACACGACGGCAGCACATGACATTTTATATCAGGGCTATGAGCGATAATTTGAGGGATTCTTTATTTTGTTGGACTGGTCGTATAGAATTACACACAGGACACAATAAAACTAGTCCAGTTCAAGTAGTGCTTTACTTCAACCTCTGAGAAATGAGGTTGTTTCATATAATTACTTGACCACACAGACCAGAGTCTTGATCTTGATCTTTTGCGGTTCTTGTGTCTTTTTCCAGTATGTGGAAAAGAAGGATTTTGACCGTCATGGACTAGAGCCAGTGATGCTGCTTCAGCAAACCATGTCAGGATTGGCCCACCTGCACTCTCTCAACATAGGTATCCATCAGTGAATGCAAAGCCATGTTGACATACTTATGATTATTGGTCGTGTATTACCGTACAATATCTGCATGACCATAGTGACCCACAATTTGATTTTCTCACCCTTCCTGCAGTCCACAGAGACCTGAAGCCCCACAACATCCTGGTGTCAATGCCAAATGCCCATGGCCGGGTCCGGGCCATGATCTCTGACTTTGGCCTGTGTAAGAAGCTAGCAGTGGGCCGCCACAGTTTCAGCAGAAGGTCTGGGGTGCCGGGTACTGAGGGCTGGATCGCTCCTGAGGTCCTCAGTGAGGACTGCAAAGACAATCCAGTAAGTGGGTAGTCATGAAAATCCAAGCAAAGACCCAAGGGTGAATTTAGTGGAGCGGTGCTTCATTACAGGTTGCATAACTATGTACAATTGTTGAGTGTTGGTGGTTGATGTTTCCTCTTACAGCAGATCGTGACCTTCCTCTGTTCTTTCTCTCTCACTCTGTCCTATGTAGACCTGCACGGTTGATATCTTCTCCGCTGGCTGCGTGTTCTACTATGTGGTGTCCCAAGGTAGCCACCCGTTTGGAAAGTCTCTGCAGAGGCAAGCGAACATCTTACTTGGCACATACAGCCTCGACCATCTGCAGATTGACAAACATGGTGAGTACACATCCTCTTTCTGTTCAAATCCTGCTGTGTGGGTCTAGGGTGGTGACTAATGACTATTAGTATAGTTCTGATCAGTGTTGAGAAGGGTTGTGGAGGAGAGAATGTCATAGGCTTAATTCAATTCAAGTTCAGACCAGCTATTCAATGTAAAAAAGATATATGTACAACATATAACACTGACAAATATTGTGTCCGTGTCTCCTCCAGAGGACATTGTGGCCAGAGATCTGATAGAGCAGATGTTGAGCATGGAGCCCCATCGAAGGCCCTCAGCTGACAGCGTTCTCAAACACCCTTTCTTCTGGAGCCTGGAGAGGGAGCTGCAGTTCTTTCAGGTCCGGGCCGTCCTATTAAGCTGAAAATTCACTCGTCATAGCAGTTGCATATATTGTATGTTATATATTCAACATCGCTTTTAAAGATGCATGTTTTAAGACTCCTAACACAGTCGGTTCTAAAAGAATATGACGCATCTATGAATGTTCCAAATGTTTTCAGATTAAGACTGTAGGCTGCCTGTTATGTTGCTGAGCAAGTCACTGACATATTATTCCGTGGTCTCTTGCAGGACGTGAGTGACAGAATAGAAAAGGAGCCGCTGGACGGTCAAGTTGTGAGACAGCTGGAGAGATGGGGGAGGGCCGTTGTCAAGGGAGACTGGAGAGAACATATCACAGTGCCTCTGCAGACAGGTATGAGATTGGCTTAAGGTTACATAACCACACTGACGTCTGTAGAGAGGTCAGTAGCAGTGTGTAGTATTGCTGTTCCAAAGACATTTTTACGAGGTTAGAAGTTTAGTTCCGTAGTAGCTACAGTAATGCTTTGCTCTACATGCATGGTGTCATTTAATAGCTGCAGTATATGGTTCCTGTATTCTATTCTTCGGCAAGCAGACCACTTCCTGTCCAGCGTCGCCGCCCACTGAGTATAGAAGTCTCGCAAAATGTTCTTTAAATGACTGTAGTTTGTACATTCAATATCTTTAAATAATGTCAACACATACAAAGATAAAGAGCGACTTACAATAGTAAATAGATCTCAAGAGCTTTTACTTCTATAAATCAAAATGCCAGTTACGCCCTTCTGTCTCTAAGCCCTCTACTTGTATACTCTATACTCAGTACAGTACAACTACTTCAATAAATAAACTCTGTATGATTATGAGTATGATTTTGGGGCACTACAGTTATAGGTCACACAAGGTGACATATTTGATACTGACCTGACTTGTTAGCTAATGCTGTGGAATGCATTCTGTGGTTGACTCCTTGGGTTGGGTTTCTCTTTGGCAGATCTGCGCAAATTCCGTTCCTATAAGGGTGGGTCGGTTAGAGATCTGCTCCGTGCAATGCGAAACAAGGTAAGTGTGTGTTCTCATCAGCAAGGTGAGATGAGGTGTATTACATGAGATTGATTTGTGTAGTTACCTGTCAGACTTACAAATCTGTGCCTACCTGCCCCCCCCCCAACAGAAACACCATTACCGGGAGCTGCCTGCTGAGGTACAGGACACTCTGGGCTCCATCCCCGACGACTTTGTCTTCTACTTCACCTCCCGCTTCCCCCACCTGCTGAAGCACACCTACCTGGCCATGCGCACATGTGCACACGAGAGGCCATTCCTGCCTTACTACCCCAGTGCAGAGCAACTGGCAAGGACTCAGGCCACGTACACACACCCCGGGCCGCAAAGACAAGACGAGCCACATTTTCCAGCACACACATCACCACCCGAAGAATTGAAATCACATCAACCACTGTCTGCCACAGAACCCACAGAGCCCGCGCCAGTCTCTAACATAATACCTACTCATACAACGCCACCCACAGCACAAGTTGAGCCTGCATCTTCAATTTTGCCTGTTCAGACAGTGCTGCCAGATGTAACAGCATCATCCACACCGACAGACTTGCCCATTCAGACAGGGAACCCAACCCCTGTCTCAGAATCATCTACAGTTTCTCTCAGGCAGACAGATTCCGTTCAGCTTGAAGTGCACACACTGCCAGATCCCTCTTTACTGGGCAGCGAACCAGTGTAAACCGGACCAGAGCGAAGTGGATGCAGCACAGAGAGGAGCATTGCCTTAACAAGTGGACACCTACTGGGGCTCTGCTGTTGTGTCCTGTGCTGGTGAGGACCAGGCCTGCAGTGCCTTGGATCCACCACGAGGCATGGAGCAGCATCCCAAACTAAGTGCCTTCTGCTTGCCGGGGTTAAAATGGCTCCCAACAGAACCATCCACAAGTCTTTCTCTGTTTTGAAGTTGTGAGGCTGTCCTGTCGACAGGGGGGTGTTGGATATTAGAAGAGAATTTGTTTCATTTTACAATGGCATCTGCAAGAATAGTGTTGTTCTTACCCAAAATACCTGGCTTGTATTGTGGGGAATATTTGTCTTGATGTTGTTGAACATTTGGGTAGTTTTATTGTGCAATGTTGTTTTTCTAAGTGAGCCTATTCACTGCACAGATATGTATATTTTTGTATAGATTGATTTGTAATTTTGATCACTGATAAATCATCTAATGTGGCCAATGTGCCTTTAAATAACACTGTGCTGTAAGGGTACAGATCTCTGAAATTGACTATGCTACATGTGCTTGTTGTCAGTTGCTGCTAGACTGCTTCTCTTTTGTCAATCAAGACTATTGTACTGACTCAGCAAGAGTGGACTGTATTCCAAAGGGTGTTCAGACGTGATTCTGAATACAGCAGGTAATTTTACCCTCATTTGAATGATGTGTAGTCAACATTGAGTTTAGTTGTTGACTAGGCTGCAGTAGGCTTTCATGTAAGATGACTTTTTTTAGGGTGTCAACGTGAGAGTGGAGTTAATAACTCACTCATTAAATGCATTTTTAAAAACTTAGACTGAGTATGCTTGATCATTTGATTTTAGCTTCACTTCGTACAGGTGCCTCAAGATGGTGATCAGGGGTCTGTTGTGGCAATTTAAAGTCAGTTGCACTTTGTCTAGCTGGTGAGAACAGCTCGATAAAGCTGTGGCACAATATTAGTCTAAGACCCGGTTTTATTCACATTTATTTGATGCTTGCAAGCAGAGTCGACGCTACAAACACAGATATGTCTGCCGAATGAGCCGATGAATACAGTTCATTCAGTACTTTATATCATCGCAGGGGCATAGTTACAGATTGGGTGAATAATCCTAATCTTCTCAAGTCTTGTTCCCTGTTTCCTACTCCCACATCATTAACGTACTCGCGCATCCTGCTAGTAAAGGGAGTTGTTCGTCCTTGGAGTTGGAACCATCTGTACGAAAAACTTCTTACACAGACATACAATAGTTTCACTTAAAATGAGAGATAAAAGAGGAGACTCACACTCTTGGGTCTGTTAGTTGTCCACTGACCCTGACTATACTTATGCATACATTTTATTGCAGTTTACACTTTATGCATAAAGGCCTTAAAATGTATTTTAAAAAGTCTTAAATGTAATTTTCATAGGTCTTAAATATTTTGTGGGTCTGTCAGGAGAATAAATAACATGAAATAACGTCAAATGTTTTTGATTTGAAGACTTTGTGTTTGCGGGGCTACCGGGAGCTACAGTAGCTATGACGTTAATGTTAATAAATTCTAGGACTTTTAAGACTGTTATTTACCATTTACCTATACAGTATATCACTACTTGTTCTTTTGCTAGCATGGCAGTGAACTTGGTATTAAATTGCATTCAAAGTGGTCTTAAAAGGTAGTAAATTTAACTTGTTGAAACCTGCAGATACTCTGGCGTATTATAAGCATACTAACATTATTTTCAATAATATTCCCCCCTTTGCACCTCACATACTGATATAATAGACTATTACAGGCTTTCGTAATTTCTAGATAACTGACAATATTTAACTTTTAAGAAGGACTTAGATATGAAAATACAGATGTACTGATTTCATAATTAAATTGAAATAATTTATGGATGTCATGTTTGAAGGTGTTCATATTTGACAAGTTTGGGTATTGGATGCTTTGATATAGGTTTGGTTGATTTGACATACAATTCTGCAGTTCAGAGTTGAATACATTGAATCTAGTGAACACACTTCACTTTCAACCAACAGGTCTGAAGAATCACACTGTTAACAGGAAATTCACCATATTGAAGTATTCTACAGGATTCAAACACTTAAAAGCCTGGTGTGTCTGACTTCTTTAATCATTTTGCTGATCAATTACATTTTAAGATATTTGTAGGTTCTTATTGGCCACAGCTGCATACATATTGTGGCGAGCTTGCACGGAAGAATGCAAAGAGGCAGATTAAAGCCCAACCTGCGTCCCATACACCACACGACTGCAGATGGCGCTGTTTATTGTCTCACATGTTTTAACAATCTTTTACATGAAAAATGTTGAGGGTCTCTAATTACACGGCACACCTCTGTCACGGTGGCCACCTAACTTACACATAAAATATACATGAAAACACTTAACGCAACATGGCCCAGCCCCACAAACATAAAGCAACATAACCCAGTCAGAATGTAAACACGAACATTGCAAAACCACAACTAAAACAGCTATTCTTAACACACGGGCACGACACACAGCCCCCGCCTGAGGGGGTCAGTCGTCCTCAGCAACCCCATCACTCATTACAAAGTCACTCAAGTGTCTAGGCCGCTGCCGCCGGCGGGCAGGCCGCTCAGGAAGCGCAGGGGGTGAACTTGGGGGTGAGTCACACTGGTCCGCATGCAGAGTGCTGCTGTCACCCCCCTCTCCAGCAGCAGGCGGGGCGAGGGGGTGGTACGGTGAGAGTCTGTCCTGGTGCAGCACCACCAGGCGTCCCCGTCCAGACATGCACTGATACACCACCTCAGACAGTTGGCCCACGACCTCGCCAGGCCTCTGCCAGTGGCTGTGAAGCTTGGGGGAGATTCCCTATTTGCGGACAGGACAGTACACACACACACACACACACCTTGTCTCCTGACATAAAGACACGCCCACGGCACCATGTGTCATAGGCCCTCTTCTGCCGCACTCCGGAGTCAGCCTGGGCCTGGCGAGTGTAGTCGTGGACCACCTGCAGATGATCTCTCAATCTCCGGAAGTAGTCCATTTCTTTCCCGCCGGCTACTTCAGGCTTGGGCGGCGCCCCAAACACCAAGTCCATTAGTGTCCGAAGCTCCCGCCCAAACATGAGGGCAGCAGGCATGCACCGGCTGGACTAGATGGCTAGCTGGGTGGCCAGGGTAACTTTACAACTGGTAACTTGACAGCTGATAACTTTACAGCTGATAACTTTACAGCATATCTCTCAGAGGGGGGGTATAATTTAACGTGTGGCCCAGGATGTGTTGCTGGGGGAGAAGAGGCAGAGGAAATGAAACTAGCAGTAGGGGTTAAGTTTTTTGCAACTTGTGTGCGCTATAAAGCAAGTGTTAGACTGTGCATCATGTTTTGCAGCTGTATCAGCTCTGGCACTTCCTCTGGAAACAGCATCCTGTCCGCACACTTACACAGCAATCTTTGGGGGAGAATAATAGCATCCAAAAGTTATTAATTAGTTGAGAGTTGAGTTGAGAAGGCATTATTGTTTTCCCTGTTGATGTTAAGAAGCCTCTCATTTTCCACAATGTGCCAAAAATCATGTACATATCTACTGTCTGTGTAGATAGTTACTGATATTTATATTCAATCGGTTTGTGCCTGTTTATTCTGATTGAGGTGTTTATATAGAGCATTTTTATTCTGTTTGAGCTTTTAAACTGATTATAATTGGAATACTAGGCTCTGTAGAAGTTTGGAGGAACAAGAAAAGGCTGATAGAGGCTTCTTGTTGAGAGAGAAAAAACTGTTCTTTATTCCAATCTCAGCATTACATAATAATAACACTCCCGCTCTTTCCCCACTCGTCCCTTGACCATGATGTCATGACCCGCTAAGGGACATGGGTAATGTAGTGCAAAACAAATCTACCAGTGCATTAACAAGGGCGGGATCGCCGTGAATTCTAACCAGCTGGAACATGCAAATGTACTGCTAGTGGGCCACCCAGGTAGTCCAGCGGTAAAAGACGCTGCCTACCAACCCTGAGGTCGTAGGTTCGATCCTTGGGGTTGCTACCGGCTTGGCTGGGTGTCCCTACAGGCGCAATCGGCGGCGTCTGCGGGTGGGAAGCCGGACACGAGAATTTGTCCAGTAGCACCTCCTACTGGTCGGTCGGGGCGCCTGTCGGTGGGGGGCGGAGTTGGGGAGGATAACGTGTTCCTCCGCACGCGCTATGCCTTCCCGGGTAAACTCCTCGCCGGCTGGTGTACAAGAAGCGGCTGGCGACTTCACATGTGTCGGAGGAGGTATGTGCTAGTCTCACCCTCCCCAGGCCAACAGTGGGAGGCGGAGCAGCGACCGGGACCGCTTAGGCAGGGGGTAATTGGACATGGACAATTGGGAGAAAATGGGGTAAAAATCCAAAAAAAAAAAAAAAAAAATGTACTGCTAGTGAGTGGTCACTACACACGTCCCCCCAGAATTCACAAGAACCGGCCTCAGAAAACGACGGGGACTCTAATGACCCGACCAAAGCGATTCCGGGGCCCCAGAGCAGGCACCGGGGGTCGAGGCAGAGAAACAGTAGGCTGGTGACGAGCAGGCATCGGACGGCAAGAGCGTCGTGTAGGGAAG
>CABFOS010039825.1:0-11480 GCA_900660315.1 Diretmoides pauciradiatus
GGGGGTACTGAGGGTGACGGCGCCTTTACAGTGTTGGTGAAATCAGCAAACTCAAAGGTATAGGGTAAGACTTACCAACATACAGTATGGAGTGAGGAGTTGTTGGTTGGTGCCATTCTACAGAGACAAATTTTGATTGGATTTTTTTCAATGCATAATTAACATCAGTAAAGTTGGATAATGAGGATCCTCAACAGAAATAGACAAAGTTCCAACGTCAATGGACTTCTAAGACCCAGAAATGACCATGATGGGTTGTTGTTTTTATTCGTCTTGACAAAAAAATAAATATATTTTTTACTTAATGGATAACTTCATGGTTTAGACAACTGAAACAGTGCTTGTACTAAGCCATTATGAACAAATAAATGCTGACAGCAAGTGGTGTGGTAAAGCATCACAGAGTTTTTTTTGTCTTGCAGGTGATACTTTGATGGTACACAATGCACAACATATTCACGGTTCATCTCCTTGTATAATAGTTTGATAAAAATCAATCCAAGAGCTACTCCCAAACAGTTATTACATGGTTTGCAAATACAATCATCATAGAATATTATTATTTACATCTTAAAATATATTTGCTGGACAATCGGGTACGAAACATTGCAATAATACCACTAGATATCCACATAATATGTAAATACACTTTTTTGTAGTTCCCACTTAGAAAAGGGGCAATTCACCTTTTTGTTTATTGAGGGATTAGGAAACAAACATAAGTGGACCATTCTATGACCAGAAGCCTGTGAGAGGTACTCGACGTGTTACAATACACAAAGAAAATGTTAAAACATGATGGCACATCAGTGTTTTCTCCACAATGATCTGACCACAAACATAAGGGCTTCAGCTGCCCATTCCTACACTCCCCATAGCCTGTAATGAGCTAAACACCACCAAGGTTAAGATTCTACCACCTTCAAACCAGCCCACGCAACCAGGTGTTCAATCAATAACAAAGGATCTCACGGCTGTTGGTGGAAAACGTGTCAGAGATGACCACCAGAAAAGCCATATATAACACGATAAAGACACAGGAGAAGAGTATTCCTTCAGCCTGACCTCAGACGGCTCTGTAAGCTGGGCAGTATCCTCCCTCATTTTCACAGGGCCAACCTGACCCCGGCCGCCCCATGCAGCCGTACCTGACAGTGACAGATGAGGCAGTGTGTCAGGAGGGGGAGTCCCAGAGAGGGATGGCTGCCACCCCCAGGAGAAACTCTGACTCATCGGCCTCGGCTTGTTGCCAGTCAGCCCTGACCACCCCTGGCCCAGGGGCAGGCTCTGTGAGTACACATTTTCACACCTGGACAAATAGCTAGAGCGGCCAGGAAAAGCAGCCCACCCATCCCTACCTCCCTCCCTGCCTACCTTCTGCTTTTCTCCCATCCAAGATCACCCCATCTGGGGCATCATCGGCTGCCTTCCGACCTCCTGTCCTTCTCTCCTTTCCTTCTCATCCTTCCCTTCATTGCTTACCCCTTTACAATGGCCCTCACAAGCTAACTATATTATGGATCTCTCTACTTAATGATATGCTAGGTTCTCTCCTCAAAACTCTTTGTATGCTTGCTTATGTGTGCATTTTTTAAAGAATAAGCAAATGAAGAAAAATAAACATTACATTCTGGCTTTGAAGAAAAAAAGAGATACATGTGTGCACTGCACTCAGTAACATTTAGACGTGGTGAATCCTCATTGGATACAAATAGTGTCCATCTACACTTAGTGACCAATGAGGCAACTTTCTCTGTGGTTGTGGGTCTGCAGTATATGTCTGATCAATGCTTGACGACAATGACAGAGACCAAGATGACAGAATAAAGACAGTTTTGACTCACAACCAATAATGTTTTGTTTATAAGAACAATGTAAAAAATAACTTACATGGACATTAAATATAACTTAAAAAAGTATAACACTCTCAATAAATAGTTCTACTATTTACACCATTGTTATGAGACGCAAAAATGTCACTAAAATACCAAAATATAGAAGCAGCAAACATTACAGGCATGAGGTACAGCAAGGGATCCTGTGATGACTACAGTAGAGAGGTGATGTCCTCATCCGATGCCAAATCTGAGACTTCCTTCAATGAATATCTTGGTTAGCTATGGCTTATGGTTACCTTGTCCAATATTGAGAACCAATTAGAACCAATCATGTGTCCAGATGTACAGGTTGACATGCAAATAGTCACATTCTGTAGCCTGTACCCCTCTCTGATAGTGTGATAATGGTCACTGTTATTCTAGACTTTGACTTGATAATACAAGTAATTGTTAAAGATGTAATTTGTAGGTTAGTGAAAGTATGTGAACGTGACAACATGTTATGTTTACCCAGTTTGGAGGATGAGGGGAGGAAGGAACCAATGACAGATAGACACATCCATACAAATGGAATGGCTGGAATGGCGTTCCAGAGATCTCATTGGCAGATGACGAACCACAGTACTGTGTGTCATTGGCATAGTGTAGTGATTGCAGGTCAGTCTCTCCCCACTGGCAACAGTTCTATGAAAAGCAGCAGTATCTGGAGTATTAATATTACATGTCATTTGATAATATCAACATAATACAATTCATTTTGACCAGGGCTATATATTTTTCATATAAAGTGTTAAATGCAATCTTAGAAGATGATGATGCCTTTAGAACGTCCTTACAAAGTTCCTTATTTCATAAAAGTTAGAAAGTCTCTCAAGAGTCCCTTTTTGGTAGTTTCTTCATTTAGTTTTCTTTCCCCCACTGAACATCTCTCGGTTTCTGTGGCAAAACGTGCGCCAAAAACCCGAAGACGATGTATTACACAAACCTTAGAGCAAAACAAAAGACAAACAGATTTGTGGTCTATCCAGTAGAAACACAAATATACGACGATATACTTTTAAATATAATGTCTTGATGTGTACCTTCGGCTTTTTGGATGTGTGGCCTTTATGGAAAATGGAAGATGGATATATAAATCATAGCCCCCTACTTGACTTGATATAATTGGATGCAAAGCCAGTTTATGTGTTTGGTGGCAGAGGGGGAATAGGATACAAATAAAACACTAATAGGAAAGCTAATAGTAACAGAGAGTCAAATGACAGAATATCATACAGTTTGTTTCAATTCACCATTCTGACAGTAGCAGCTTCTAAACATTTTGAATTATATACTTTTCTTCTTACATGGCAACTAAAAAAGTGCAGTAACTGAGGTCAATAATACAAATACTGATTAAATATGACATGTTGCAAAAATGAAGTACATGAAATAAAAACAAAAATTTAAAACATTTTTCTCTTCAGCTCCCCATTCTGAAAGACGATAAAGTCCTATTTACATTATATTGATTTGTTTGAACATAATACCTTGTCTCTTTTCCTGCGTTGTTGTGGTTTCGTCCTATTTCCCTTTACTAACGTGGGCTCGAAAATAAATTGAACTCATTCCTATATTACTTTGATCTCTACTCGTGAGAGTGTTCTGGAATGCTATAGCAGCCTAATGTGAGTCAGGGGGACCGTGGCGTTGGTCCAGAAATGAAAAGACATCGTCATGCAAAGTGGAACCGAAGAAGAGCAGCAAAACTTGTGGACCGATATGCTCAGCAGCCTTCATTATCAAATGTGCATGAGAAAAACTGTCGTGTATGTGTCTGGAATGAAGCGAACCAGAATACAGAACTACGTTAGCAGCCATATAACCTATTGAAGTGGAGTCGTTGGTGTGTGTGGGGGGGGGGGGCACCCAAGTCCACAATACTGGGAAGTGTGTTGATCATTACAATCATTGCACTTTTTACTGCAGAAGTAAAAGTAATGGTTAAATGAAGTACTCATATAGATCCAACAGAGTATCTTGGGGACCTTTTGGCCATAATGTGACTGCAAATGCTATGTGTTGACAATGAATACATCCAAATGTCATTTTCATGTACACCTTTGTTGCCTGCAAAGATAATAATGGGAGTCTGTGTGTCTGTGTGTGTGTGTTTGCTATCCGTTGATGCCAAGTCAGATATGGTCGTGTAAGCTTCGTCTTTCACAAGATTACGTGTGGAACCGAAGCTACACATAGTTTAATCTCCTTACGCTCACTGTCATGAAGACGGTTGGCCTTTATCCAGCCCTCTATGTCCGTACTTTAGGTGAATGTGTTGTGCAGTGCTGTGCGATGAAGCGGGAGAGGAAAGCCGTAGACTCCTGACAGGCATTGACTACATTCTGAACAGGGCCGGGATCATTTCAGTTTCAGTTCAAACTTTTTTGATCAGTGCTTGAGGGAACAAATGGCCATTGGTGAGGAATTGATTGATTCATAAATTAAGTATCAAGCGTCGTGTGGAATGGAGTTTGAGCCAAAGCTGAAATCCCCCGAACCCTAAGTGAGGTGTTACCAATGACATTCTTTAAGTCGTGGTCGATGTGTTTTGTGTTCTGCTCGGGCCGTCGGGGTCGATGAGACTGAGAAGTGAGGTTCTGGATGTGTAGGAGCTCTTTGATATGCAGTGTTGTCCAGTTTGTGTGAGTTTGCATGTATAAGCATGTGAATGAATGCTCATAAGAGGTAAAAGCAGCAAGGTAGACGCGGCTGTGTCTCACTCATCAGAGAGTCGGGATGGTAAGTGGCGAGTAGCAGCAAATATAGTAGCAGAAGCCATGCTAGAAATGTCTGTGATGATCCAAATGTGGTCAACTTTTGTTGTTGTTGTGTATTTCATTTTTGCTTATGTGTTGAATTTGAGATTTGGAACGTAACAATATGGCCGTCTCACTCCCCACCAGTTGCTTCTGTTTCACGTATGTGCTAAGGAATCACCCCTATAGTCTCTGATGTGCCCATGAGAACAAACACACTTTGACTGAAAAGGACATCGAGGTACAGAATGTCTCACCAGTTTTAAACCCGGGATGGCATCGACAGACATTTAGCCCCTCTGAACGTCTGAAACGCCTTCGAAGTGCCTACGAACTAACTTTACTTTTGTTTGTCGTGATGCCCTTCCTATAGCAAATCATATTTCCAACAAGAACGTTACTCCTCACTTGTGCATTGTCATTTAACTTTGGTTCAATCATGAGATTTTAGGGCAAGGTCACTGAAATGGACATTGAAGCTGGCACAGAACTGAACAAAAGGCATGCTATCCAGGCTCGGTTATGTTTGTTTTTTTGTTCTTTTTTTGTTCTTTTTTTGTTCTCTTGTCATTCATTCAAAAATGTCTGTAGTTATATGTAATTTATTTATTTATTTTTCTCCTTGCTGTATATGTTTTTTTTTTAAATGATGGCATTGCAGGGGTTACTTTCCTTTTAGCTGAGAAATGAAGTTTTCTGTAGAATCTCATGAGTCCCATTCTCTTTTCTAGATCTTTCTGTGATGTGGAGGTGGAGGCAGTTCAGCTGGTTGGGGTTGCAGTATGGACAGAGGTATGCCTGTTAAGCAGCATGTGCAGGAAGTTGGAGGCCGAGAGGAGGATGAAGGAGGGGTCTGCCTCGGCCACTCTGGCTGTGTTGTGTCGGAGCGGGGGTCCTGGAACATTGAAAGGAGGTCCTTGGTCAGGTCGGTCACCCCAGGGAGTGGACGTGTTCATCCTTTCTGTTCTCTAGAGCATTGGGATCCCGGCAGGAACAGTCTTCCCGTATATCACAGGACATGGGGAATGGAATCACCTGGGTGGGAGAGACACATGGGCTCGTATTAATACATTGCATTCGCCTCTATCAACATTGTTCAGATGCTTTACTGAAAGACCATCTGTTAAGCATGTGATCAGAGGAAAGTTACTGACCCTGAATAAACCTTTCACTGGAGACTGAAGGCAGTTTTTTTTCCAAAGTGCTGCTGAATGGCAATGAAACACTCAAATGAAATGTTCTCAGAGGACTCTGCGTCTTTTACTGGGAAGTGGGCAACACCATTCCTCCAGTAAACAATGACTCAAATGGTACAAAGGTGTCAGATCTCCAATGAAGAATAGAATGATATACATGAACGACTACTTCAGGCCAAGTCCTGACAGGATGAATGCTACAGGTGTTGAGTGAGTGTCAACCCTCTTATGAGAAGTAATGAGTGCTGACAAATATTTTTGAAATAGAACCCGAAGATGAGTGGCCACTGCCCCTGGCGTTTGGCGTCATCAGCGAGCGTTGGCAATGCGTCACGAGCACCAGCTGCTGCCTCGTCTGCCCGACTCTGAGGCGGTCTGCTACAGCTGTTTAGGTATACAGAATGTGTCCCCCTCCACCAGGCCAAACAAGGAACACATGTGTCCCGCGCCCTGGCAGGCAGGCAGCAGACCAAGGGAATGTCTGCATTCTTGTCCTGGTGGCTTATCAGACAAATGTGTCGGGGCCCACTCCTTGTGTCTCATTTTCCTATTAGGGCGAAGTGGTATTGCATTTTTGGCACAATGCATCAACACAACAACAAGGCCGGCTACTGCAATAACACCAACACAATGCATCATGGGCTAATACTATCTTGGGGGGGAGCTAACAGGGCAATTACTAAATGCATTGGTACTGTAAATAAGGACTAACAATAGAGAATTGGATTATTTTTCCAGCCAATACAAGAAGCACTAATAACATTGATGTGGCAACTTTCACAACACCGTGACTTTCAAAGTTTGGTGTTCATAACTTGATGGCTCGATGACTTCCTCAAGGACGGAACAGCTGTGGATCCAAATTGTAAACTTCATCATGTGCTTAGAGCTCATCACTGCCACCATCAGCCCAAATTACTCTGTAGATAACAGTATAAGGCCTAAAGTATAAATGTTATAGTGGGTAAATCGCACACAGGGAAGGCCAACAATAGATTGTGAGGCTGAAGGGCAAAGGACAGCAGGGTCTGTCTGCAGACGGACATGGCGGCGCATACAGTCACTGAGGAGCAGTGACGCAGGGGGGGGGGCTTAGTACTGAGGAAGGACCAGGTGGGCAGTGCCTCCTCCATGGGAGGCCATGCAGGACAGGAAATACATAGCTTGAATGGTGCGCATATGTATTGGTTCAGTCGTAACCGATGTGGTTGATTCGCATATACATTGAATATAGCATATATATATATTGGATTGTTTGTATTGGTTCGCTGGCGTATACATTGGTTTACCAGAATATCTATTCGCAGACAGAAAGATTGGATTAAAAGAATGTGTATTGGTTGTTGTTTTTTTGTACTGATTGGCTTCAACACGCTACCGGGAGGAGGAGCCTCGAACCGGGAACCCTCCGATTCCCAGACGACTGCTCTACCAGGATCCGAATCACAGGGCGCCACGTAGGGCGCCACGTACACAGGAAGTGAGGTCTAATTGCTTAACGCATCATCCCTTTGACATTCTACTTAATATGCATGTTCTCAAAGAGTCATTGGGCACAATTTAACATGGCCGCCACTCAACGTCAACGCAACCTCAATCAGGAATCAGGAAGTGAGGTCTAATAGGTCTTATTCAAGGTACCCGTTGAAGAGCTATTACGTTTTGGAGTGGATCTGAATCACAGGTCACCTCATAAACAGACGACATACATCCTGGGTGGAGGTCTGCGCTCTCCGAGTTAAAAATGAAACTAAAGCATCAGACACTGAACCTCGGGGAGACTCCTTGTGTAGTGCAGTGGGTAGAGCATGGCGTTAACTCTGCTCCCACTCAGGCAACATGTTAAACTGCTTCTCTTATGGGACTGAGTAACAAATCATGTAACTAAAGTAAACCAAAGTATGTTTTTCTGGAACAATGTGTATTTTTCATTGACTCTTGTTTTGAAATCAAATATGAAGGTTTTATGAAACTCCAAAGGAAAGGAGGCAAGTTGGCAGCATGGAAGCAGCTTGGATGGAGCTCAAACGATAAATTAGTGACTGTCATGAAGCAGGAAGCTGGTTCGTATCCCCCCCATCTCTTCTTGAGCTCCTGTTTGTTGTCATGGTTATCTGTTAACTTTATACTAAGATGACGAATGCTGCTTGAGAGCAGCTAGAACATGGTGTCAGCAGTGGGAGCGCTTGTACTGTATGAATGAGATTAACAGCTAAGCGGAGCGGCGGGGAAATAGCTCAGTGGGTCGAGCTGCAGCTCATCCTGCTCGTCCTCCTGGTTGTAGGTTCTATCCTGACCAGAGGTCATTGAGCCATTACGTCGGGCGGTGTGAGTTTTACAAGCCAACATTCAGACAAGGGACTGATAAGCTCTTGAGAGTCTCCCGACAGCCACTAAGACCCTATGGCTCAATGAGTAAAGCTGCTATGTGAAGGTTGTGGGTTCAAGTCCCATCTCTTATCTGAATTTTACAAGCCAACATTCAGACAAGGGACTGATAAGCTCTTGAGAGTCTCCCGACAGCCACTAAGACCCTATGGCTCAATGAGTAAAGCTGCTATGTGAAGGTTGTGGGTTCAAGTCCCATCTCTTATCTGAATTTTACAAGCCAACATTCAGATTAAGGACTGATAAGATCTCAAGAGTCTCCGAACCATTTAATAAACTGTTCAACCAAAATGTTTCATATTCAATGTACATGCCAATCAACCACATCGGTTACGACTGAATCAATACATATGCACACCATTCAAGCTATTTATTTCCTGCGTGGCGTCCCGTAGTAGCGCCCCGACTCTTCTGAGGAAAACGGGGCCTACATGTGATGACTTTACAAGCTCGGGGCCGGACACACTTCAGAAACAGCTGTCAATCGCATGAACAGTGTTTCCTCTGTGGTATTTTAGAGCCACGAATGGGGCCCCTCCCCCCCACCTGCCCCCTCACTCTCACTTTCCAATCATTCACTATCTCTCATTTTCACACTTTCTCCTTGTCTTCTTCAAGTTCTCTTCCTCACTTCATCTCCATTTGGTCCCCCATCCACCCACACACACACACACACACACACACACACACACTCCCCTCCACACCTCATTTCCCGGCTCTGGCCATTTCTGTTTATCTCTCTATCTAGGGAGAGATGGTGGGTGGCAAATTTGACATGGTTTCCTTTGACCTTGACCTCCAGGGTGACAGGGCCAGCTGCCACATCTGGCCCTGATTGGAGGCTCTCCCAGGGTGGTTGGGAAACGGGGCTGGCCTGTGGGGTTGGGGGCCCTGATGCTGCCCTGTGGCCGAGGGCTAGTGGAGGGCCGGTGAGGACACCCACTAACAGCAACATGAAAGCCCCTCTGAAAAGAGCAGACACGTCAGAGCCTCTAACCTCCCACCTCAGGAACAGGCCAGAATCACGCTATGCAAGCCCCTCTCCACATTTCTGTGTGTGTGCAGTATGTGCGTGTCAGCCAGTGCTTAAAGGGAGGAAAGTGTGTCAGGGGCAAGGGGCTGGGGAAAGGGAATTGGCTGCTGTAACACTAAAAGATGCATAATGCACTCTCTGTTTATTAGCAAGCAACACTGTTATTCTTGTGAATGAAAGTCAGCAACATTTTTTTATCTCGATCTCAAAAGGATTTAAAGTGAAACAAACTGCTGCTAAGTGTGTTTTTGTATCCACAGAGACTGGTGAACACTCTCCACTCCACAGATACAGTTTAGAAGAGCAGAGATGCTGAGGGGGCAGACAGATGGAGATACTAAAGACAATGGTATTGAGAGATGAAATGAGATGAAATTTATGAAAGGGATTAAGGAGGAGAAAGAGCGACTTAAGAGCAGAACAGGGAGCTGGTTTGGCAACATAAGCGCAGGCACTTGGCATGTGCAAACAGCCAAAGCCCCTAAAACCTGCGGGGAGTGTGTTCCCCCCCAGAGTGTTACTACCTTTGCACAGCTGTGGAGAAAAGCCCTGCTCCTCCTTCCTCCTTTTCCCTCCTTCTCCTCACACTCAGATGTGTTTTCTTCTACTGACCCCCACCCCCCAAACCTCTAACACCCCCTAACACCCAACACACATATTCACATGCACCTCCTCAACTTTTTGTGGGTATGATACACAAGTCCTAACCAGTTATTACTGCCCCCTTCTCTCTCTCTCTCTCTCTCTCTCTCTCTCTCTCTCTCACTCACACACACACACACACTCACACTCACACACACACACACACACAGGAAAGGCTGGGATTAAAGGAAACTATTTGGAAGACCATGCTGCTGCTCATTTGTGATGTTTTTTTATTGCCATAAACATTGCGTGGCAGCGCAGACATACGTTCATAATTAAACCTTGAAAAAAGTGCGAGAGAGAGGGGGGGGAAAGGTAAGAAAGCAACACTTAATGCCGTGACCAGAAACTCCCCCCTATGTGCGGGCCCCTGCTCCTATCCCTGCCACAGCCTTCTCCTCCCCTTTAATTGCCTTGGCAGTCTTGGCACTGGGAATTAAAGTCAAACTCAGTTGCCCTCAGACATTTAAAAAATAAAGAGCTGTTGATGCCATGTGCTTTCGGCATCCAGTTATGTGAATATGGGATGTACCACATGGCTCAGGCGGAACAAAACAGCCTCTCAACTGGTGTGAAAGAGGAACTAACTAACTAACGTTTCACCACTGCCTATTAAAGTATTTCAAATAATGCATCTTCAATATACTTCATCTGTGAAACCTATTATGAAATTGAGTGGCTGTTTGGCATTACTATACATCCCATAAATTAAATTAAATGTTTCTAAGTGCCTTGTAAGTTGATGAGGAAATGTGTACGGGTTTGTGTGTGTGCGTAACCAGACTGTAAGTGTGTGGTTAATGTTGAGTCCGTTTTTATTGGACCGAAAGAACCATTCAGTTGCTTTATGTCAACTCCAAAACTTTGAGGCGATTATAGAAGCCGCATCATGTACTCTTTGTGTTCTGACTTGATAAAAATGTGTTTCTTCAGCAATGGAGTGGCAGAAAAACACAAATATATTCTGCACAACCGAACCAGAACTGCCAATTTTTGATTTAGTTGCCTTTACGTTGGTATATATCTCTTAAAACTTCAAAGCGAAGGGTGTGTTAGACGGTTCATGTGCGTGGAACTTGTAGGAATAAAGTAAATTAAAATATGGCACGAGTCAACCCCATGACCAGAGAAAAACAGTGCATTTTTGGGAAGGGAGTAAATGGCTCTGTCTATATGAATCACAGAGGGAGAGGTTAGTTGGGTTGATAGTTGTCGGTGGTCACGGATAGCGGCTCCATCGACCGACGCACAAAGTTGAATAGTGACACATAGGAACAGTCACATGAAGGGGATACTGGGGCCAGGGGGGGGGGGGGGCAGATCTCAAAGTTCACCCAAGACACCATCACCAAAGCAGAATGACTTACAGAATGGTTTCCAAACTGAGGGGGAGGACCTAAAAAAGGGGCCAACCCTAAGAAGCCCATAGTCTATATCCTTGTCTCCTTCCCTCCCTTTCTCTCCAAACCGAGCCAACAGCTTGCAACCATTAAGGGGAGATCCTGTGGTGCCCTTACGTGCAGCCAGTTCATGCACCTTCAAAGTTCCCGGGGTGGAATAATACATAGCAAGTCATCCAGAA
>CABFOS010039826.1:0-10396 GCA_900660315.1 Diretmoides pauciradiatus
TTAGATTCAAACGGGTTCATTTGAAAATTTGTGAAAATATCAGCCACTCATCTAGTGATATACATACTAGCACACATGGTACACACACATACACACACACACGCGCACACACACACACACACACACACACCAATTGTGATACAAATTTTACTCTTACCTCATCTACTTTTCTTCATCTTATAATTCAACTGTACATTTATATAATTTGACCGTGCGAGCCTTGATTAAGCCATGGTAAGAATAAAGGCGAATAACATCTTAAGGACTCTCACATCTCCATCAAACACATTTGCCTTTTTATCTTTTATTCAACAAGACACAAATGAAATGAGACTGAGATAATAGTTAATCTACTTATCATTAATGTATCAACTCAACACTGGTTCAGTACAAGACTCTAAGTATATACATAGAATGTGTATGACACACCCATGCACGCACGCACGCACGCACGCGCGCGTGCACACACACACACACACGTGTGTGTGTGGAATGCCAGGGTTTATGGGAAATATGGTCATAATTTTGAGAAACACAAAATGTCTGAGCTAGCACGTTTAATGCTGCACTGCATATTATCAGTTAGATATCAGTCAAAACAAGGATGAGAAATTAGAAATAAATGAGAAATCAGGATAAGAATAAGGACTTCATTAGCCAAATACATTAAATGTAAAGGGTTTTGTCCTGGTGCCAGTGGTGCAGGAACATATTCAACATACTGAGACAACAGGACTGCATATTTAGTGAAACATTTCCTTCATCACTTGCCCAGAGGTGATTCTCTGCAGCAGCAGCCTGACCTCCTTTCATTGTCGGCTTTGCCCTGCGGACGAACCCCTGAAGCAAGAGCTTCCCTGGAGCATCTCAATTTGCTCACTTCCTCAAACTTTTTTCCTACTAATTTACTTATTTGACATGCACTTCAATTGTAGATGTGATTGTTCATGAACTAGCCCGCATGAGGTGCATTGTGGTGCATTGATACTATTGAAGTTGTAACTAAAAACACAGGTGATTTATTCACAGTGAGAAAATGACAGTGACAAAAAGTCACAGTGTTTACTTTGGCACTTGAACCATTATCACTACCGGGTTGGACTTTATTTTTATTATTTTTTATGTATGGCCCTCTCTCTGTCCTGTTAAAATAATCATCAACATTTAATCCCCTATACTCAACCTCAGCTCCTCTCAACCTCTTTATGCTATCGTTTTACACAGAGCCAGCAATAGAAGTCCATTAGCAGTTGTTCTGGCATTTATAAATCACACATGGCTTGATGATGGAGGGGCCATTTTAGGCCTGAAGGATCTATGATGTCATTCGCGCAGTGTCACATAAAAGCTATGCCTCGAGGTGTACACTGTCCAGGTCTCTTAATTGATTTAGACCGTGTGTGATGGGAGGTTTACTTGAGGACAGAAGCGGCATGGGCGGCATGGTGGAAGTCGCCTGTTGGCTACTGGTGATGTTTGCATTGTGCTCAACACATTAACTGGTTGAAAATCATTAACAGTGACAACGGAAATAATCCATACTGCAAATCCAATATGTTCACATAGCCACTTAAGTGATTTGTAGGTACAAAAGCACACTCTTAGACAGTTCTCTCTCTCTCTCTCTCTCTCTCTCGTACACACACACATTAAATACCCGGCATACCCTGATTAATGCACACAGGGACAGAATCTCTCTCGCTCAGTCAGTTCCATTCAGTTCTAGTCAATTCCATATGCTTTACTGGCAAAGATTAATTTCAGGCACCATGACATTACACTAGCAATATTTTAGAACGTATAATATTGGATCTGTGTAAGTTTTCATAAAGAGTGCCCTCATGTGGTGCTGCTGAAAAAAAGTATTTTCTTTGGATCAGTTTCCAGTTCATCAGCTTCCTGAGATTGGTTGAGACACATTCGACTACAAAAGCCAATCAGTTACTGGTATGATGCAAGATTTACCTGTCACCTCACTTTGTAATACATTTATGCGTGAACTGTCCTCAAATGTATGCATACATTATGCATACAATGTATCTAAGTGTCACAGCCTCAAGCACCTCTCATGAATCACACTGCCATGCCTACTGTAGTGACAGAGACGTGTGTCTGTTGGTGGAGCTACAGTATAAAGGTGAACTAGTTGTGATGACTTGTCATAACCAGTAGGGTGCAGTCTCACATTGGACAAAAGCTACTTTTTAAACGCCGGAGAAGTATGGATCAGTATAGCAATGAAAAAAAATGAAAAGGCAATTGTCTGGAGTGTGTATGGGATTTGTCTGAGTGCTGTTTGTAAGAAATATGCAGATGAATAATAAAGCCACACACACATTGTTGTGAAATATATCAATGTGGAAGTAGCCACTCCGTCTGACCTCCAGTCTGCCTCTGAGGGTACATCACCTTTGTTTGTTTCTTGACTGAAGTATGAAATAAAAATGGAGATAATTTGATCTTCATAATGAGAATAATGTACAGCTTTGGCCTCTAGAATTCATACCACACTGTAACATGGCAAAACACTGATGTTTAGGGGATTATTTACTGCAAAGCCTGTCATGGATTGTTTATCAGTCCTGTCAGGAAGCAAAAGATAGTCATGCATCCGTTTGATAAGGTGCCACTGAATCCGATATGTAATTTAACGGGCAGTGCAACAGGCTAAGAGTGAATCTGTAATGTGAGTTATCAAACTCGGAGCTTATCTGTTGAGCTAGTTTATCACATCCTTTGAGTTTGAGGGATAGATCTCGACTTCGTCATGAGGCTCTTGAGCAGTTCCCTCATGCTGTTCTATCTTCTTGATTGCTGATTTGGAAAAAAATGGAGAGAAGTCAGCTATAATACTTATAGTGTATAGATAACATCATGCAGGAGGATGGAAAGGAGGAGGAGACACTTCTGGACTTCAACCTGTGATCAACTCATGCATAAAGTGTCTATGTTATGCTTGGAATAGGGCATCAGAGCAGTTTGTGGAAATGGTCCTAGATTTCCCTTCGTATTCTCACCCTGGCTTGGAGTGCATGAATTCATTGGCAGTGCTATCAAAGGCTGCAGTCTGGAGATAGCCTATCTAATCCATCCACTGCCCCACTAACTCCTGGAGGGCTTGACTTCATGCATATCATATTACTGACAAATCTGATAGGAATGCAAAACTAAGAGACGGTAGCCTGTATGGGAAGGAGGCAAGGAGGGAAGGAGGGAAGGGGGCAGGTTAAAGAACTATGCTTCATACTGAATAAGACTGGGCAATGACGTTCATGCCTGTGAGTAGACATCCAGGAATTGTAGAAGCACCCCCATTATTGTTGCTCCCACCCTTTTTATGTACAGTCAAATTGTTAATGGGCAGGAGCAGGACCCCGATGAACAACACCGGGCATGGTGCTTATTAATTTGTGGTAATAGCCTTGACAAGTAGGAAGTCTTGATTAACAGCCATAGTGGGGATTATGTATTTGCCATAAGCAACCTTTTAGGTCAATGGTACATTAATATGCACAGTCCATCATAAATCAGTGCACATATACATTAGCAAGTAGCATTCGGCAAGTTATTATTTCTGCTTCTATCATTTCTTTCTATTCTATAGCATACACAGCATTGATAACATGCAACACGCTGATCCCTGCTCCTTGATTATCTTTCTCACATAGATCAGCTCAGACCAGCATCAAATATTTTCTGTACTCATATGCTTCACTCAGCATCCATGAAATAACCCAGACATAGCGCTATAGTCCCCGAGGACTTAAATGCTATGCCCAAGGAGAAATACTGATCTATATCAGCCCCCGTTGAGACCATGATATCAAGTGGAAAAAGTTGACAACTTTTTCGAGAGGAATACGATGGATTGTCTAGTAGCTTTTCATCTGTCTTGCCTTTCATGGGCCAGCGTGTTCTGGAGCACATCTCTGACACTTGCAGGCTTGTCTATGCTCAATTTATTTATCTATTTACTGTACTCCTTGGACATGTTTAGCCATCCATGTCTTGTCTATAATGCCTTAGTCTATCACCAAGCCAGGATGGTGACGCTGAGACTGTGTGTGTGTGTTTTATACTCCTCCAGCACCGATTGTATTTCAAATGAAAGGAACATGTCATACATGCTTACATTTTAAAGCAAACTCATGAAAATGGAATAATATGGGTCGTTTAAATCCAAGGTACTGTGACATTGATAAAGAGCTGTTTACTGCCCACACCCAAGGATGCTGAGGCTTGGGTGTGTTCCCAGCGTCACCAACAATGTTTAGCCCACTTTTTTCCTGGAGCATGGAAAAGTCTATAAGCTGGCAATTGCTGTATAGAAATTCACTCACACAATGCAATGCACAATGCACAATCCCTCAGCCTGGCCTTCCAAATAAAGAAAGTAAGAACCTCAAAGAGAGCATGTAAATCAGCCTCAAATTCTGCACACACAAAAAACAACAACCTCGGGGTTGACCCAGGACACGCTGGAGGGATTACATCTCTCGGCTGGCCTGGGAACACCTCGGGATTCCCCTGGAAGAGCTGGTGGAAGTGGCGGGGGAGAGGGCTTCCTGGGCTTCCCTGCTGAAGATGCTGCCCCCGCGACCCGGACCCGGATAAGCGGAGGACAACGAGACGAGACGAAATTGAGGCTCTGTCCCAGTCGTTTTTCAAGTGGATGAGTGCTACCAAGCATCCTTAGATGTGTTTTTTGAGACATTGCACCAGTATTTTGGTTTTGAGATTCTGGTACTGATACTGATAAAGTTGTTTCGATGTCCCTAAATGCTTTACAACATATTTAACTATACCGGGAGATGTAATTATGATTGTTCAGATGTTTCGCTCCATTGTGGACCGCCGGTATTTGTGACGGGCTTTTTGGTTAGTGATGCAACGATACACTTGATACCTTTCCTGCATAATGCTGGATTCCAAAACAAAGCTCCACGCGCTTTGGTATCCAGAAATACTTGTAGCGCAAATTGTCCTCAAATTTATCTGTAGGGGAGAATCAAACACAAAACAGATGCTTTTACACCGTACAGTAGCTAGTGAAACGTTCAACAAAGGGCCAAATGCAGTAACCCGTCATATCCCCCCTCATCTGATTCATTTTGCCGAGCGTCTATCTGAAACACTCGTTACAGTCTGCTTGGAGTATTGTCTTACCCACTAAGGTCTGGTCGGTGGCCTGTGGGAAGCGACTCTCCTCGTCCAGCAGCGAGAGCAGACCCATGGGCTTCTGGAGGAACATGTCGAGGATGGGCCTGTTGTCCTCGTACTCCACCAGGCTGGCATCTATCCCTTCACTCTGGTACTCCATCTAATTAGACCCAGCGAATGTAGAACAATCCACAGTTAATGATTTCACTAAATGACCCAATTAAACAATCTGGGATAAATATGATATGTTCCTAATCAACAACACAGTTGCAGCTGCAGCCGCTTCTGTGCACAGTCGAAGTTTACAGTTTAATAGAGTCTTTTATTGAATGCATAAAACAGAGCAGCTCTGAACGAACAAATAGTGCCACTTACTAATTCATAATTTATTTCAATTTGCAAATAACCCAGAGTCATATCATATTATTGCATCTACTTAATTCAGATCAAAAAGTTCTTTTAAATATATATTTTACTAATAAAGTGGAACCAATGGATCTAAACCGCCCTCATGTTTAAGTCATTAACTTGGAATAATCAGTTTGTGTGTACTGCTGCGTTGAAGACTCACTACTATAACAAACCTTCTTCACTGAGCACTGAGCACCGGTCTACTGTACATCAGGGGCAGCGAATACAATAATAAGAACTTATTTCCAATGTTCAGTACTGTTATTAATGGGTAGAGGGTATATATAGGTTCCAAGAACAGTAGCGCCCGGAAAATTCAAATACACGAACACAGACAATTACTGTTGTCGGTCCTCATGCTGAGTGGAACGCTCCCTTCATAAATTAACGGCCTTCTTATTATTCCTTTCAGAAGGGACTGCTGGAAAGTAAACACCAACCAAAAGGCATTATGGCAAACCCGTTCTTGATTAATGTCTAGTCAGTGTCATCAAGGAAAATAAAGACTTTTCGCACTCCAGGGTAAACAACTTCATTAAATCAATTAAGAGAGTAATTTGGTAGTGCGCAAGGAGGATAAACACTCACATCACAACACGTCCCCGCCTGGCTATGAGCAAAATATTTCATGTTGAGGACATCTCTGCCCTGATGGATGCATAAGCAACAACTAATATTAAGATGATTGATTTCCATAACAATGTTTAAAAGGGAATCTGTTTTGCTCAGTACATTTGGTTGCAGAGGAGAGCATATTTAACATTAGTAGCTGCTTTTATTCAAAGCGAGTTAGTGCCAGTGTTCGTTCCTTTATCTTCCCCTAAGCAGGATGCATTATCACGGACATGTGTCTATTCGCACTCCTTCTGTGTGTGTCAGACGAGGGACGTTCCTGACACATCCCTTCAAAACACGCACCTGTTCAAGGGAAAATATGTGCTGGTTGAAGTAAAACTGGATCTGCTCATTTGCGATGTTGATGCACAGTTGCTCAAAGGAGTTCTTCTTGAAGTTTTCGAATCCAAAGATGTCCAGGATTCCGACGTTCATGCCGCTCTCTGCAGCACTTCAAAGGAGAGAAAAAAAGGGGACAAACAAACTTATTCTTCTGTGGAACGGAGCGAGCAAATCCCAAGCAACCATATGAGTTGATGAAACTTTAATGATAATCCGAGTTCAACCCACATAGAGAATCTGGTCTGAGGGGCCTCGTCTGATGAGAAATCATAAACATCAGCTTTCGGAAAAGTCAGAACAGACTTTATTACAGTAGACATTTAAAACACAGCAGAGAGTCGGAACAAAACATCTTACTCCAGCGTTGCATTTCATATCCAGCACTCGGAGCTGCACAATTTCCATAATGATTAGTCATTACCCACTGCATGGAGAGGTCACCTTTAGCACTGTGCTAACAGGTTATTAATGGCAATAAGAAAAAACGCAAAGATGATTGGAATGGAGACAGGAACTCCGGCTTTTGTACATCTTTGAGAGATGATTCCTTGACAGTCGACGCTCACATGTATGAAGGAATTCCTTTGGATCAATGAACAACCCCATTGCAGTCTCTCTGAAGTCTTTTTAATCATCTGAATATTATTTTCTCGGCACGCAACTCTGTATCAAAAATTTATTAAAACTTCTTTTACTCTCCTTGTGCTTGCGCATTGATATTCTCCTCTATGTGTCTGCCTCTACCTCTAAAGACTTTTGTTTGCCCGTGCAGACTTCCATAAAGGTCACTGCAGCTTTGCAGTGCACGATCATCTGACACTAGAGAGGAGCGACAGTCGTCACCACCACTCACCAAATGTTCATGTCAGGCTGCAGCAGCGCGTTGATGCGGTTCACTATCCAGCTGAAGAGACGCCCGTACAAGGCCTTGGACATGGCATCTCGGACGTCGGTGGCTTTGTCCACGGTGTTGGTACGGATGATGGTCTCGCCCCTGGTTACCACGCAGTGGGAGGTTAGGGCCTCCTGCAGCTCTTCAGCGCCGATGCTGAGGAGAGACGCCGCTGAGAGACAGGACTGAGTCATTCAATTTGATTTTGTCAAACCATGAATATAACAACCCAGTATCATAGCTTCTTTCTAAAGGATTACTTCTGTATTTTTCAACCTGGACCCTATTTTCCCGTGGCTGTGTGTCTAACCGACTCGTGGGAACAAGAATTTTCGAAATTGGTCCAGTATTGACTGAGTCCATAGCTACTAGCGCTTAGCTTAGCGAATCTGTCTAAAACGGAACACTTCGGGGCAAGTGCATAGTCCTCTAAAAGCGTTTTTTTTTTTTTTTGCCACTGACAGGCTCCGATTGTTGTTCTAAGTGTCTGACAGGATCCCGACAGAGAAATAATAATAAGAATCGCGAGGAGTGAGACCTCTTGTTGCAGCTAGACCTTTGTTGGATAGGAACACGCTGTTGTTGTAGCTAGTTGTGCTCCAAGTGGATGCTAACACAATAACAACAGACCAGATCAAGCGAAAGGTAAAGAAAAACATTTTATTTCTCTGTCGGGATCCTGTCAGACACTTAGAACAACAATCAGAGTCTGTAAGTGGCAAAAAACGCTTTTAGAGAACTATTCACTTACCCTGATTCCTCACGTTTTAGACAGACTCGCTAAGCTAAGCGCTAACCACTAGCAGCTACGGACTCGCTAAGCTAAGCGCTAACCGCTAGCAGCTACGGACTCGCTAAGCTAACCGCTAGCAGCTAACCGCTAGCAGCTACGGACTTGCTAAGCTAACCGCTAGCAGCTACGGACTCGCTAAGCTAACCGCTAGCAGCTACAGACTCGCTAAGCTAACCGCTAGCAGCTAACCGCTAGCAGCTATGGACTTGCTAAGCTAACCGCTAGCAGCTACGGACTCGCTAAGCTAGCCGCTAACCGCTAGCAGCTACGGACTCGCTAAGCTAGCCGCTAACCGCTAGCAGCTACGGACATTTCTCTGCCAATTTCAAAAGTCCCACGAGTCGGTTAGACACACGGCCGTGGGAAAATAGGATCCAGGTTGAAAAAGACCCAAGTTATCCTTTAAAAACAATCCAGAAAAAGTTTTTCTTCTTTCACACACACCGTATGTCATCATGTCATCATGACTATGTGCCATCCATGGGCTGCATATTTGCCACCGGGCCGCCGTTCTTCACGCCATGGTGCGAAGTGGAGGCAAGCTGCAACCGATCGAGTAGACAGAACCGCTGCTTCTGGAGTAGAGGCACCGGAACACAACCGGACCCCTTTCTCACCGTTTTACATTATCGCCGATGGACTGGGACCAAAACCTCATCAGCTGCTCCGCTACCAGAGCTGCTTGCGTCTCGCTTTCCCAGGGTGCACCTCTCTTTCCCAGGGTGCACCTCTCTTTCCCAGGGTGCACCTCTTTCCCAGGGTGCACCTCTCTTTCCCAGGGTGCACCTCTCTACTACTGAGTCCTAACAGGGAAATGGACTCTGCAGAAGTCATAAGCACCCAGATCATCGTCTCTCTCTACGCATCCATTACTCATTGGGTAATTAAACGATGTGAACGATATCCGTCTCGAGTCTTTCTCAGGTAGTTTTGAGGTTTGATTCACTTCCTTGCCGGCTCTTACCCGGCCGGCTGCTGTCGACAGGTGGGTTTTCAGGGTGTTCATCGGCCTGGTAGTGCCTAGGTACTGGAGAGCTGCACCCCGGCAAGCAAGAGGAGATTTCTGTCCGAATCGATCAGTATGATGGGAAATGGATGGAAAATAGGCCAGACGATCCTGTTTCTTCCACTGGCATTTCTCTGTCGTACACGATTGTTCGAGGTACAGAGGAATATTTAGTCCTGTCTGTTGTCGGGGGGGGGGCAGCTCTGACCTTTGCATTCCTTATGATTGGTTGCTTTTAACGTTGGCGATCTACAGTAGTAGGACTTGATCGTTCCCACCAGAAACAAGCCTGTGGCCCATGTCGGGTCCCGAACCTTAGTTTAGGAACCAGCAGTAGGAACGGAGGCCTTTCAGGGGCAACTCAGGACTTGAGACTTTTTTACCTGCCACTATTTCACCCAGTAACTGACAGAAAATAGCAATAACGTCTCTCTCTGCCTCTTATGTTCCTCTTCAACCAGCACGCCTTTCACATTATGGTGGAGGTAAGAGCAGTTTAATTGAAGTTGAAACTCCCGTTGGTTTTTTCCCCCTTGTTTAGGTTTCAAACTCGAACACCATTTTGTTAATCTGTTTTCTTCTTTTCACGGCGTCTTGTTCAGTTGCTTCTGTAACACGTTTCTGTCTTGGTTTGTTTTTTTGTGCCTGGGTTATTGCATGGATGGATGATGTCTTTTGAGTTCCCTGCTGAAAACGCATCGTGCATGGTGGAAATGGGCCAATGTGGCTCTGAATGCAGCCCCGTCTTCCATGTGAATGTCCACCTGTGATGTTTATGTATCATATGTGTGTGAAGTGACCTGCAAACGGCGTCTGCCAGACCTATAGCGCATACCTATATCACACAGAAAGATGAAGGGAAGACAGATTCAAAGTTGTGATATACAGACGAGGAGGAAGGAGTAAATATGTTTTTTACTGAAACAGGAGCATTGCTGCTTTCTATAGCTGCAACGGTTAGTCGATTCATCGATTAGTTGTCAACTATTCAATTAATCGCCAACTATTGTGATAATCGATTCATCGTTTTGAGTCATTTTTTCAGAACAAACATCCAGATTCTCTGATTTCAGCTTCTCCAATGTGAGTATGTTGTGGTTTCTTTAGTTCTCTATGACAGTAAACTGAATATGAACTAAAGAAACCACAACATACTCACATTGGAGAAGCTGAAATC
>CABFOS010039833.1:14172-38057 GCA_900660315.1 Diretmoides pauciradiatus
CAAATGGTTTATGAGCTAATACATTTACTTACAACCAGGAAGTTGCAGTATTGAGAAAATACAAAATCATAATAAAAAGCATTCATAGCATTCATGCCAAGAATTATCTTTCATTTTTGTAATCACATTTTTTTATCTCATCATTTTAAAGGACTGAGTTATTTTTCTGTTTGCTTGTAAGTTCCTCCAACTGTGACAAAAAGTTTTTTTGCGGCTGGATTACAGACGACAGCAAAGAAATTCAATTACTCGTCCTGCCGCTTTTGGCTCGTGTAGTCAATGAATCAAGCTAAATCTCTCTGCCTTTGCAAAATTGCAGATGATTTACATAAATAGTTGCAGATTCAACTCTGTGGATCACACTGATGTCCTTAATTTTGTTTTGACGTTGCTTCACTTAGTGCTATTGAGCATGATGTCCTTAAAATAATTCAATTATGGGCTAAGGCTATAACCTCACCAATGTTCTCACAGGAAGGAAAACAAGAGTGAGACAACTCCACATCCACAAACAAGCTCTAGCAATAATGTGTCCGTGTACCTGTGAGTGTGCATTTGTGCTTTTACAGTACGTATATATGTACAGTTTGTGTATTTATACTCATCTGTGTGTGCACTCGTATGTGTCTTCTCTGGATGGCAAATCAGATAGCGCTGTGTCATGCAGTCTAACAGAGTAGCTGTGTTTTATCTATTTCCACTGTGCTCCCTGTCTCTATTCATCTACCAGGCTGCTGAGAGGCTGAGAGCAGCACTAACCTAGGGTCACCTGTTTTGCATGAATGCCCTTTTAATAGGGCTGCAAATACATCTTCTTCCGTCTGAACACATGCAAGTTGTCAGGGCAACTACAGTAATAACTTTGTAGAGTGACAGAGACTTTCACAAACCATAGGTACTATTATCAGCTAGTGATTATCAAGCAAATGTGAGACTTTTCAGCATGCACTGACAATCACAATGAAATAGGTAAGTAATTGTTCTATACATTGTGTCAATGTTGAAAATGGCATTGTTGTTGGGTATTCTTGATCAGAATACCATATAGCCCTGTTTGCATTGTACTTATACTTGAGGCCTTGTACTACTGTATTTTGGATCTCCCTTAGATAAGACACAGGTCTAATCTTTAATGTTGACTCTTGGAGCCTTCAGCCCTCAGTGGTCATAGAAATTAGCATAGTAATATGTGACTTTGATCTGAAACCATTTTCTATTGCTGTCACATACAGTGTGATGTCCAACACACTATTACCTAATAAATGGAAATGGTAAATGGACTGTATTTTATATAGCGCTTTTACTAGTCTAGAAAGACCCCAAAGCGCTTTACAATAGATTGATAATAGATTTTTAATGCTGGCCAATATCTCCGGTTGGCTGTGCTATCATAGGTTTGTAATAATGTACCATTAATCTTCTCATGTTCTCTAAAACAAACCCATTGTGTAAATAAATGATTAAAAGTACATTGTAAAAATGAAACATCAAACTGTGAGAAACTCTTTAACAGTATACTGTATATATATATTGTTAGAGTTCCATTTATTAAGACAATCCCTGCTGGGAGTAAATTAGTCGTAATATGACAGCAGAGCTGCAGTACTGAAACTCAGTGTCTGCTTCCTGTCTCTCCTTTTCACTTCCTGATTGCAAAAACCAGACAACAGTAATCCTAAATTCAGAGGACAGCCTCTTTAGTCGACTCTCATGGCTCCGTTGAGTGACATAATGCAGTTCAAACCGCAACAGTCTTAGGTCAAAGTAACAGTAAGCGTCTGAACTTGTGTGGTTTGGCAAAAATAATAAATGTGTAATGATTTTATTTATTGCTTTGGGATGTAGATGAGTCAATTTTCATGGCATGCAAGGCTAATGGATGTTCCAGCTATGTAGACGTTTCTTTGACATTATTCTAAATAATCCTAATCAGCAAAATAATGAAGAATGGCAGGCATAACATTTGTATTCTTTGTTTTCAGTTTAACTTGATATTTATAGCAGGCTCACTGACAACCTAAAACGGGAACTTGACTGTCATTGAATTGTCAGCGAAAGTAACATGTTCCTAATACACTCATTTATTAGTAATCCAGCCAAACTAAAATGCCATCGTCATTATCTTGTGCCAATAGCCAGACGCTCCTCTCAGAACTCTTCATTAGCCTCCATCTCCTCTCTGTGAAAAGCCACTAATGCTTCCTCAGTGACAACATCAGCCACATGCTTGATACTTCCCAGTAGTCCCCATGTCCCTAGTTTATGGGATGTTTGAGGGGGATGGGGATTACAGTGTGCTCCATCTCTAATTGAGGCACTAACACAGCAGAAAGCATGAGAAACACTGTGTTCTGAGGACATGTTCATATATATTGGGGTATTGGGGAAAGATAATGACTCACCAACCATTGTGCATTACTTTGCTAGGACACCTGTCAATAAACATGCACATTATTATGCACTTTACTTCTGTGTCCTTGTTCCAATATGTGTTAAGATTGTTTAAAGATGGACTCTTAGCTTGGAGCTGATACTACCATACTGTTTTCCTGCAGCTGATTAAATACTCCCAATCGTCTATCTCCTAGAGAAATTACTGGCGCTTTGAAGTGGAGAAAGCCTTTTGATAAATCACTTGTTGTGTTCATCAGCAGTGAGACTGGTGGTATGTGATGCATGCTGCAGACTGGAAAGAGTCTCTCCCATTTCCACAGCAACAAAATAAGGCCCTGGCTATTCGAGTGTTACATCAAGAGGACTCAGGGTGGACACCAAGGACACACACTAACAGTGATTTACCACAGACTATGGAGACCGTGACCATCTTGAGATTGAAGACTCCATGAGCCTCAAGGACACAGAGAGGCCGTCTCCCATATCACTCCTGGACCAAAGGGCCACGACATGGCAAAATACTATTCCATAGCCAATAATTGAGTATTGATTGTCATTAATCAACTCAAGGAGAGATTGTTTGCTTTTGGGGCTCTTGACTATCTGGGCCCTGAGTAGCCCTATGTCAGACCCATAACTCTCTGTGACTGAACTCAGGGAGAACTCCAGCATTTATCCCCTGTCTGGGTAATGGACAGATTTTAGTGTGTGTCCCTGCTGATTGGACCAGAGGAGGCAGTACTTTCAAGGCCAGCGTTATTTACTCACCGTTATTTACTCCCTGAACAGCGGGAGGGGAGGGTTTTCTATACACTGCAGATCATTATGGGCTAGTACACATCCAGCCAGCATAGCCAAGTCTCATTACCACAGAAAGAAGAGGGTTCAGTGAATAGACATGGGCCCAGTCAAGTGAATTAGCCTGCAGCTTGGGGGGTCGGTGGTCCAGTGTCCAGGGTGTTTGCTCTTCTGTGGCTATGAGCATGGCAAGGGTGAGCTGCTGCAATGTGAGGCTTGTTAAGGATAGATAGCTGTCTGTTGTTGTGAAGGGAGAGCAATAGCAATCTACTTCCGGAGAACATAAAGATTTGGTTGTAATGGACTGGTGAGAAGGACACAGACAGGACTGATCTTATACTGCATTGCCAGATTAGTTGGCAGAGATTGAACATCCATGCTTGTTGTTCTCACCAAAACTGGCTGACTCACACAGAACATTTAATAGCATAGTTATGGTAAATATGCTGTAATTACGGGTAATGAGAATTTCAAGATGGATAAAAGGTCCTGTGTGGGGAGCAGGAACTTGTTCACTGCACAGTGACAATACAAAACACTATTGTTATGTTAATTAAGACACTGTTTCAGTTCTGTATTGCAGCAATTGTGCATGTGAACGTCCTCGACAATCAGGGAGAACTAAATAATTTACAAAAGCACTGTAACTGAATATGGGTATATATTCTGTGGCTTAACCATTGAATTGCCATGCACCCAATTGCATAACCCATAAATTGATTCTCCCTGTCCTTACTGAGCTCTGAGTTACTGCGTAGTTACTGCGTAGTTTAATCTTTGGTCATGGTGCAGCGTTCAAAGGGGCTTGTAAATTTCAAATGGAAATTTATTTCACTGACGTCTTTTACCAATCTCATTTGAAAAAATCCTGCTGATCTGAAACGTTTATGCTAGATTGGATATGTTCCCTGGCCCTTCTACCCTCAGATTGTTAGAAGTGCGTGTGGTAAATAAAACTGCAGAGCATCTGGTGAACAAAGCTTTCACTCTAAGTACAAAAACATTGAAATAAACTCTCTAGCTTACAAGACCTTGAGTCAGATGGTCAGATGGCATGTTGTTAGATAGTGTATTGTTATATTATTGCCCTTGGTCATTTGGCACAGCACTTAAATATTAGTTTAATTTAAGTAATTTAAGTTATGATTACTGAAGAAAGTAGTGACTACTGAAAGTACTTCAAACTTTTTCTCTCAAAGCTCTCACATGTTTTTTCATTTTTCATTTCATTTCACATTTGCTTAACCTCTTTTGTTGTGGCTAACCCGCTTACTATCCTTTAGTATTCTGTTCAACCTGAGTACATGCGAAGTCTATGCTAGCATAATAATCTGAATCGTCCAGTTGAAATACACTGACTGCTTAAGTGACCAATTTCTCCAGAATAACTTTCAACTTGTTTCATTCTTCCAGCGAGCTAATTTTGTGTCCTGACCCATCACTCTGCTAAATTATCTGCAGGAAAATTTGGAGTTTGCATTAAATATAGAAAGGCTATCACAATCACACGATCGGCCAGTTTTTAGAATTCACTTTGAGGGCCACGGGTGGAATTAAGTGAGATTATGAACCCATTTGTATGGCAATGTTTCACATTTAGACTAGAGGCAAAAAGAAAACGAACCCCCACTAATCCGTTCATTACAGTCTGTCCCATTAGTCGGATGTGTTATCTGAGCGGCACCCACTTTCAGAAATCCTTGATACTAGGCAGCCAACACAAATCTCAAATTGGTACTTCCCAGTAGTACCCATGTCCCTAGTTTATGCGATGTTTGCGGGGGATGGGGATTACAGTGTGCTCCATCTCTAATTGAGGCACTAACACAGCAGAAAGCATGAGAAATGGATTGGGTGGCTGCAGCAGAGAGAAGGTGCTCAGCTGCTATCTTCTGTATTGCATGGACCCATAATTAGTCCATTACAGCAGGGCCGTAGAGATGGGTCATATGATCTAGTGCTATTAGAGCACTTAAACTCAGCATGTCTCCCACTCATTTAGCCCTGCTGAGCAATTATCTTGATGGGTTGAATGGACACTTCATATTCTCATATTCTCGACATGCCAAAACAATCCACCACAAACCACTGTGGTGTAAATGCATAATTCATGTCTGTCTTGTCGTGCCATACATCCTTCGTCTCAGTCATGAAATAGATATTTATACTGCTGTTTTGACTTTAATGACATAGGGCAGCTCTTATGGATAGTGCAACCTCTATAAGTCCTTGCTTGGCATCATAAAGCTGTTAGCCACGGCAAGGTGAAGCTCAGTAAACTCACAAGTGATTTACTGAATGGGCCTTCCTGCCCCTACCTCCATCTGCCTTCCAATACAAAGAAGGTTGTTGTGTATGGCCCAGGGCAAAGCTTATGGAGCTTATTTTTGAGGTAATGCTATAGGGCAGCAGTGTAGCGTAGTTGTTGGACAGACTGCCCTGTAACTGGAAGCTCCCAGGTTCGATCCCAGCCACAGGTCGTGTGTCTTGGAGTGTCTCTGCAGACACCCTCTAAACAAAAGCAGAGAGAAACAGAAGAATTTCCAATGCTTTGCAGGTAGAAAACTGTGGACTGGAGAGCTTCTTCAGGGCTTGGCATTAGTGTATTTGTTTCTCTGTAAAGATGGAGGTTTAGTCAGAGTTTAAAGGGCTTATAGCTGCCAGTCATACTTTGTATGCTTACTTACTAGCATCTCCTTCAACCATCACTGCAGGAGCTGGAGAATGCTCCGGCTGTGTTTTGAAACAGACAATTCCCTGGCACATGATGTTTGGTATATTTCTAATCCCGAAGTGAAACGAGGAGCGGTATGCAGGAGGGAAGACAGGAAGGATACAGGAGAACATGTGAGGAATCACTAAGCAGTCGGGATAATTATTTCTAAATCAATATTGTGACAGGCAAAGCTCTGGAGTGGCAAATCCCAGCCTGTCAGATTTGAGCGGAGTTATCCCTGTGGAATCTCCAAGGCTCTAGTTCCACCACCATGATTGATTCCCACATGATACCTTTCACATGATGGTGACTCTGAAATGCTAACATGGTGATTACAATCGATCAGGTTCCTCCATACAGTGTGTGGTGCTTGGTATGGACCCGGTTGTATGCGTGTATGCGACTGAGGGATAACGTGAGCTGCATTTTTTCCAGTACTGCTCAGTGTGCGTGTTGACAGCTTTAATGTTACAGCTTTTCATTTAAATCCAGGATCCGTTTAGCTAAATCGCTATTTATGTTGAAATAATGATGTTTATCTTAAAATAATTGGTAAAGTGACCTTGTTAGTTTGGCTGGAATATGTGTACATTACTGCAGCAGGCATAACCGCACGCGTGTGCACACACACACACACGCACACGCACACATTGCCCACAAAGAGAGAAACTAGACTTGACAGATGAGGCCGTAGATATCCATTAATGAGCCACTTAACTTCTGCTGCTGAACCCGCCTCCTCTGGCTCTGTACACACAAGTTGTGCTCCCATCCACCAAGTCAAGTAGTTATGCACTAATTAATTTCTGTCTTGTTCAGTAAACTCCTCCAAAGACAGGAGTTTGGCTGCAGCTGGATAGTTTCTGTTAAATATGTGACATAGTTAATATATTACAGCTCGATGAGTGTGAGTAACTGTACTGTGGGTGACTTCATTGGAATTTAACCCCCGGTTTTCCATGCTGTTCCCTCTCAGTGGTGGATCTGATCAGATGTTTGAGGGAACATGTCAGGGGAGAACTGGACCACAGTGACAGGAACAGATCGTATTATATACAGCACATACAATACATAGAGTAGCATATAACTTTTCATGCCATACTGCAAGTTCAAGGAATAATAACGACAAATAATCAAGGATTTCAATATTGGAGCAGATTTAACATTGGAATCCACAGGCACAATGGATTTACCAGAGAAATAGAAGAGACTGACTATAAAGATCTGCTGAATGAGTCAGATTTAACATCCAGTGTGAAAGAGGGACTTTATTTTTTACTTTTCGTGCTCTGCCTGCCCAAGGGGGTAATTTCACAGGCTGGTTGCACACAGAATCAATCTCTTCCAAGCAGACCGTTTGGGCCCTTCATTTTATTTAAGTTTAACCAAGCCTATCTACCAGTTGGAATATGTATATATAAATATATGTTTCCACATCCCCAATTTGCTCTCTTGCCATTACTAGTTATTTTTCTTTTCCATCTTTCCATCCTCCTTTCGTGCTCTACTAGAATCTCCCTTTCTCTCTTTCTGTTGCTCTTTCTTTTATTGTGAGACAAATTCCTCACCCCCATCAGTCCAACCTTGACAAACAATATTATCTCTGGTACCTGTGTCCCACCGGCATTGGTGTGTTTTTGGTGTGTGTGGCTCTGGCTCTCTGAAACACTTACTGTAACAATAGAGGAGCCCTCACTGCAAGCTGACAAAGTGACATAAGAACAGAATGAGGATGATCTGGAACAAGTCCAAATGGGACCAGGAGTGAAAATCAAATGAAATAATCAGCACAGTTTCATTGTGACAGCTTGTGAATCCAAAGCTACGGAATACAGCTATAGTTCAGGAAAAGCACTGCTAATCTCAAAATGAATAAAGGCCGGGAATATGAATGAAAAGAGAAACAAAACATGTTGTGGTTAGGACTCATAACCCTTACTAATGAAAGAAAGCATAACTTCTTACTTACAACATCAGAAACGTTGTCATAATACCATTAAGCTAACGTTCTAGAGAGGATGATGGTATTACAGCACAATTTACATCTTCCCTTCTCTAGAGGCAGGTTTGATTGCAGCAGCGTCTGAGAACAGCTGCCACCAAGCCAACTGTAAAAAACAAATTGAGCCTTGGGTTTATGTCTACAGTATATGGCATGCGCCTGCATGTTAAGAGCTGAGCGTGCCTTCCTTTCTGCAACTCAAATAAGATCAACAGAAGGAAAATAACGATGCATGACCATGCCTCCTTTAAATCACTGCTATAATAAGGTCCCCAGTTCTCCCAGAAAAATGATGGGAATATATTCATGTTTAGTGGAGTTTGTCTGGGCATATACAGCACATGTGTCCAGGGCTGTTGTCAGGAGCACCTTATGGTGCCTACACACTACACGACTTTCAAAGTCGTCAGGTCGTTTTACTGTTCACACCACACAACTTTCTGTCTTGTAATCAGGTTTCTTGAAGTCGTTGAGGTTTGCACACTACGTGACTGATCGGCGATGGGGGGGTCACACATTACAAGATCTTTCACCAGGGGGAATCCTGAGTAGTCTGTGTGGTCTCCAAACTATGGTTTGTGTGTGAAAAATGACACAGATGGAGGTTTTTCTTCCAACAATTCAAAAGTGGTTTGTGCACTGATTTGCAGTGAAAAAACAAGGGAGAAAAAGAAAAGAAAGACTATAGAGAAGAAAATGGTCTGGGAGACTCCCTGGTTACCCCCTGGTTCCCCTCGCCTGGTGTCTTGCTCTCTAATTGGCTGTAGCTCATTACTGCTCTCATTGCCGGTCACAACACTTTTCAGACTACAGGATTACACTCGCCGACAGGTTGATATTTGCAAGAGTGCACGCCAAATAACCTCACCGAGACCACCTGAGAATGCAGATCTCGGAGCTCTCCCTAGAGAATATAATTGGTATGAAGACCAGAGGTGGTCAATTACAGCAAAGATCATAAACAAGTCCACTGCAAAAATCCCCAATGTTGTGGGGCGACAGGTTACCAAAACTCTGTCCAATAAACAAGCTGCTTGTGAGCCCATGTGACTTTTATTTAAAAGCCCTGGTTCACTTGTAATTGGACAGTGTGAACCTAAACAAACCAAATAGATTCAAAGTTGAGAGTAAATTTTCCAACTATGGTTCACACCAAAGAAAACATACTATAGATGTGAGTCAAAATCGGCTCAAGATCGAGATCATAGAAATCTACACTCAAGAAAGACCAAGAACAGGCTGAACAGAACTGCCTTGAACTTATCCCATATGGTAGCAGTGGCATGGAATACCTAATGCCAGTGTTCCTGCTGTTAGCGTAGATTGTGTATTCTGCTTGTGGCATGCATGTATAGTTAGCATGCAGAGCGCATCGAACCAGGTGGTTTGCAGGGCACGGAGCTGTAATTCCTCTCACTGGGAGTCAGGTTTAGAGAAAAAGGCAACAACTAGCAAGTCATTGTAGTGTCTTAGAGAGAGTGTCTTAGAGAGAGAGAGAGAGAGAGAGAGAGAGAGAGAGAGAGAGAGATCATTTCAGCGCCTTTTCATCATATAATTGCACACCACCTAGTTTAATTTATCTCTATTCAGCACCTCTTCTCTTTCCCTCTCTTGCCCTCCTTCTTTTGTCACCTGTGAGATGGAGTTGAAGCTCTAAGGGTGCGATGACACCCATAGATTATTTTCTTTGGTCTGAACCATAGTTGGAAACTTTACTTTGTTGCATTTTTGTATTCGGTTCATTTAGGTTCACGTCGCCTAATTACAAGTGAACCAGAGCTTGCAAACAAAAATCTGTATGGACTCACAAGCAGCAGAGTTTGGGTAACTGGTCGTTTCCTGTAGTCAGTGTGATTATGTTCTCACTCCTAATGGACCACACTGTAGTTATCTTGGAAAAGGCCAGAGAAATGCATTTTCAGGTTGGCCCGAGTTCGAATGGCATTGTTCCACCTGCTCGCCCTGAACCAACCAAAGAAGTAAACGCTCCAGAGTTGGAATGAACTGTTCCAAACATGCTGTGCCACACCTTGTGCTTCCACAGTGTCATATAAAAGCTGAGACATCAGCATTCAACACGGTTTTAGCACGTTTCATGAACGTCACAGCAATAAAACCCTTTCAATATCCATCGTCTACTGTAAGTTCAAGGATGGTCGTCAAACTGAAAATAAGGATGGTTGCTAAAAAGATTCCTTTTTAAAAATACATGGTTTTAATCCAACAGCAGTGATACGCTTCTGTTATACAATGCATTATCAATTGCTTTACTTTGGCACACATTATTCGCATCTTGGTAGCCGATAGCATATCGGGAGGTGTCAGGATGTACTGTAGGGGCCTATGGGCACTTCCTCCAATCCCAGAGGGGGTCAATTTGCCACAATAAACTCAGGCCCTGATTGGCTGAATGGGCAGTCGTTGCACACTTCTGTTGCCTTCCCCTTAGCATTACTTCATTCCCTGTGGCTATATTGGAGATAATATAGAGTTCATTTTAGGATAACATCTCAGCCTGGAATAGTTGCAGGGCTCGTGGCAGAGCTGGATGGTTAACAAAGAAGAGAATTATGAATGCTGTGAAACACAGACAGAGCCAATGGCGGGTGAGGATCAGTATTATCAGTATTCCCCTGCTGATCAGCCCAAAACGAAGGAGAACCAAAGCTGCTCTTGTTATCTTTGAGAAGCAACATTCTTGTGTGCCGGTGTGTGCATGTGTGTGTTTGTGTGCGTATTTGTATCTCTTGTATCTATCTATATGTGTCAGTGTCTGTTAGACACCCAATATATGAGAAACCCAATATATGACACTTGCAACTGTGAATTCAACATCAATACAGCAATACATCTGCAGCTTTAGCTAGGAGGCATGCTCTTTTTTTCTCAACTCAATCCCTCACTATGATTGATACAAAATGACAGAGCCTGTCCAAGTAGCACTGTCACATTTTGCACTGGGGCTTTACAGGATTAGTTTTAGCCTGCTAGCTCAGATTGCTGGCACACACCATGGCATATCCATATCTTTCGATCTCCCAGCTTCAGACAAGACTCGCCAAAATGAGAATCTCAGTCATTACTGGTTGACCAGGAGCTTTGCAGTCTGTCCATGCCCGCTTGTTGGTGTGAGAACACACAGGGTACTGCCTGTCAATGTACTGGCACTATACTACGCCTCCCAGTAATCATCTTCCTGTCACTATTATTTCACTATTTCTAATGTTTCTGGGTGTGAATTGTAAGCCATTTTTCTATATGGCGAAACTGTTTCAAAATAAATATAATTACTGTAAGGAAAACTCATTTGGAAGAACATTTACGGTCTGATTAGTCCTTTTAAAACATTTACCTACCAAATATTAACATTTTGGATTATGGATCATCTATATGAGTGATTCATTTCAAGTGACATAAAGTATTTTGCAAAAATGGATATGTGGCATTTTAGATTGAGACCCCTCATGTTTTTGTGTTTGTGTGTTCACATGTGTGCCTGTGTGTGGTATCGTCACTCCGTCACTGATGTTGGCCCTTGGTGCTCTCTGACCTTCCTCCCTGACCTTGTGCTGTCTGGTCACCACCTGGCTCCTAGGGGAATGCGGTGTGAAAGAGAACGCACGCTGCCAGCCCTTATACATACCTGACCAAGATTAATGACGTCTCAGATATTCATCATTATTCTCCCTAACAGCAGTCAGATATGGCCCCAAGCCAGGACTCCAGCACCAGAATCCACATTGCTTAGCCCTGGCACCAGTCCCGTACAAAAGAAGGTGCTTGAGAACGCATATTATAAATAGCTACGGTGCAACATTGCAATTCAAATGGATATTCATCAGGGTAGTTTTCTTAAAAGGCGCCATGGATACCAATGTAGACAACCGCCGCCCAGCCCACACACTCACATGCTCCATCACCCCTGCTTGACAGTCAAGTGGTCTTTATGTGCTTGCTGTCAGTGGGTCATATGAGCAAGCAGTGGACCTCTCGTTATCTTCCCTAATTGTTGTAGAAATGATGATTCGATGACGCTGATACAAGTGCTGATGACTGGTGGGTGGTGGGGGTGGAGGTCATTATTGCCGTCGGACAGATAGAAGAGGGGTAAGCGGAGGGGGGATGGAGGAAGGGAGGGGAGGGTGTCTATCTGCCTGCTGCCTCCCCTCATAGGAACATCTGCCTCTGAGACTGCAACAGATGCAGAGGCACAGAGGGAGAGGTGGAGGGCGATGGGGGAGAGTTGATACATCTAGTCAGGTGGTAATGGGAGAGCCGCCGCCAGGCAGCGAGCCACGATGGCTTTTAGATACTAGTGAACTACTGTCCGATGGCTGATGTGCCTGGATTAGTATCATACAATCAAGAACAACAGAAGACTTAGTTACTGGCCCATTGTTCCCCCACATTGTTCAAACTGTGTTCCTACTGTAGCTGTGACTGAGGTGAAATGGAAGTTGACTGACAGTAGTTTATTTAAAGACATAATAGCCAAACCAAAAACCAGCCACTCCCTCAGAAACACACGTCTAAAAACGATAAAGAACAGGTAAGAATGTAGAAAATCACATTTAAAGTAATTACAGGAAATTGGGCGTGTGCTTTTGGCTGTTTTTTCATGCATTGCCAACCCATTTTGTGTAAATTGTCTCTAATAGACTGTTACCGAACAAAGAGTTGTTATTTGTCAAGAGGGCCTCATTCCACATGCTAGATTTGAGGCTGTGTTACCTCAGTTTGGCTTCAAAATGACTCCACATACCATCTGTTGTAGAGTCCTAAATCATTCTCTATGGCCCTAATCACCCTATGGCCCTAATATTTTAATATTTGCAGCACACAGACATGCACACACACAAAACCGCGCCGTCACTCCCAAATCAGACTGTCTGCATGTGATGCAGTAACACATCTCATCTGATAGCCTGCTGTTAAATCTCAATGAGCCAATTTCCCTCTACCAATGAGATTCACCCAATTATTGGTCTGTGTATTGGTTTACCTCTGGACAGCTGCTGCTGCTGCTGCTGCTGGGAAATAGATTGTGGTTTGGTAAAGATTGGCTCCAGTTCCTGCTCGATTTGTTTTAATCACGCGACTTTGATTAAGAACTATAATCAGTCTGTGTAATGAGTGCAGATAGTGCCATTTACAGTAGGATTACAAGATGCAGAAATTCACCATCTCACCAACATTGCAATGTTCAAAAAGCGGGTTGATAAGTGCAAAGAAATATTCCTCTGCTGAATAGAAGAAGAAAAATGCGGTCAAACCCCTCTCTGCTGGATGACAAGCATCATGTCTTTCCCTCTCTGTACTGTAGTTCTGCATGGATGGGTTTCGTCTGCAGTTTAGGGACGGGCCATATCTCGAGAGGAGGGCTTACAGGTTCAAATAGGAGATACTTGACTTGACTGGTGTCAGAGGATCCGCAGATGTTTGACTGCTGTAAGGGAGTCCATTTCAGGAAGGAGCTCCCGAAAGGCCTCACTATAAATACACACAACACAGGTATCGGTGCTGCGCTTGTTTAGAGAGGGGTGCAGCAGAGCAAAGGAGCCACAACACAACTCTCCGACATCTATTCAGCAGAGGTCAGGCTACTGGGCACTGCCTTGAAGATGTCTCTCATGCAGCAATATCCTGCCTTGTTGATATATCTTTTTCTGTGTCTCGGTCAAAAAGAAAAACGACACTGAACTAAACTGATGTCAAGAGCATGACATCAGAGGACCCGTCAGAGGAAAGTTGTGCGCTACTTTTTTTTAAAAACCTTTAAGTTGAGAGCTTTACAAGAAAGTGAGGAAGAGCAACTGGATAGAGATGATGTTGGTTAACCTGGGTGACACAACCCGAAAAACACAATCCCCGGCTCTACTCTACTCTGCTTTATCATCGCTTCCCATCTGTCTTTTCACACAACGGTCCTATAAGGATGTACAGGGCTTATCTGTTGCTGAGGCCTGGTGTGGACAGTGACCATCGGGCCTTCAGCAGCGCTTATCAGCCTGTACCTGTGGAACAGGACTGGACTGCTCTTCATCTCTTATCTCCTACTCTGGATGTAGACCAGCGCAGACACTGGGTCAGCGGCCAAGCAGGATGTCTGAAATTCTGCTGATTAATAAGCTGTATTACACTAGTTGATGTGTGTGTGTGCGTGTGTGTGTGTGTGTGTGTGTGTGTGTGCATGGACAGTGACTGTAATATTCAGCCTACTTTTTTCCACGGGCAAGATTAGTGGCTAACTGCCCTGTCACATTAATTCCATTACTTACTTTTTGAATTATCATGTACTTTCACAATTCCACTTTTAGAGGGCTCCCACGCACAGCAGCTCTACAGGGTGTCCCTGTCAACTCCCCGGGTTCTTGGCAAATGATGACCGCCAAACGTGTTTGTTATGACAAGCAGGATTTACACGTGTCAGTGAATCAAGACTATGCCAAGTATTTAAACACATTTAAATGAAAGCCAGAATGCCAGGGGATGAAAGAAACCCCTATTTATGCATAGCTGAACTCGGTTGCATGTTATAACACCACCCTGCCTTCTCTCGCCTTTGGCATGTGAAAACCCATAACCCTGTGCCAGCCGTGGCAACATCCCCACTCATAATAACACAATGATAGTCTCTAAAGAACAAAGACAAATGGAGGTGTGAATACTTACTGTAATGTGTGATGGCGTGCGATTCGATCATTTATCAGCACCCCCCAAGTGGATGTGCTAAAATGCTCATCAACAGCTCTGTTATTGTGTTTATTGATGATTGAGACGGAAGAGACAGCCTGGGGGCAGACATGCCCTGTCAGTTGACCTTTCTAGTATTGGTGTGAACTTTGATCCATTCCACACACAACTCATTATAGGACTGCTACAATTCATGACCTTTTCTTGGAGCAAGATAAATGGAGGGTGCCAAATGTCAGTACTAACCGCCAGCGATGCTGTGTATAGGCTGTGAGATTACTATTAACATATGGTTCAAAGGTGTATTTACTCTATTTAACAAGACGGATGCTGAATTGCTACTGTATTACACATAAGGGAATGTGTAGTATACCTATACATGCATGTTATATGGTACTGTACATTCTGCGTTGTGACAGTGACACATATATTAAATGACTGATATTGACTGATTGGGAATCTACAATGAGTAGATTTAAGTTCCAACATTCCTCATTTACCTGTCACCTCTTCATCTCAAGTCCCTGCGACATACTAGCGTCATGTCCAGGGGGTGTACTTGTACATCAAGCTGCCTCACGCTAAGGAAACAGGAATCAGGCTCCTGCCCCATGGACCGCACGGTTCTCAAAGGCTTACTTCTTCATCTCAACCCTTACTTCATAGTTTAAGTGGATTGAATAGGTGAAATCAATAACAACTCAAACCTTTCACCTGGATTCACCTGGCCAGTCTGCTTCATGGAAAGAGCCACTGGTTCTCATACTTTACAGACTTCAAATGTAAACAGAAGAGTCTGTTAGTACTCAGTTATTAATGTGTTTACTGCCCACAGACGCTGTGGCTTTACTGCCTGTCAAGATGTTTATAGGAATCTCTATAGGGTAATGGCTGTCCTGCCTTAACCCAGCGCTCTGCTGTTTGAGCTGGGTCACTGAGTCAGATGCCTCCGAGTAGGAAAACACACTATACTGTACAATCAAACCTGGCCTGCCAGTTCTAGAGATTAGTCAAAAACAACATGACCTATCATCCTGCAACTGAGCACGTCTGCACCAGTTTTCAACTTCAGGTTCTTTTACTACCAAACAGTGTTTGTATTGGAGTCAAAGTGTGGGTTGTCAAAGCCCAAGAATGATGATCTTGGATTTAAATAATCAAATCCATAATCACCCAATGTACAGTTTCTGATACAGGATTTAATTAAGTGCTGCCCTGAGGGTACGAGCCTCTCTGTAAGCGTTTCCCAGCTGCACAGAAACAATACTGCTGATCCTCTAGACCTCACATACCCACACAATACACCACTGAGCCACAGAGGAAGAGTGCTGGATATAACCGCAGCGCTTTTTGCTGTGGCATAGACTAGGGTACGCACAATTGAAATGGGTCATTCCATCAGGCGGCGGCAGTAAGGTATTTTATTGTTGGGACTATCTCATTGGATTTGCTTCCTCACAGTTCATTCTTTTCATACCGAATGAGAGTCCGGATTGGGTAGGGAATAAAACTCTTACGTTATGGTGTAGTGTTTTTAATGGCCTATTAACTCGGCTAATCATGGAAAAATAAAGGAACTTTTGACAGGAATGGGCTGTTAGCAAGCTGGTGCAGAGTAAGGGTACGGATGGGGTGGGGGGGTGTTTCTCCAAGTATAGACTCAGTTTTGCATGTGCTCTCAACTGCAGCTTGCATGGTGGTGGTGCGTGTGTGTGTGTGTGTATCTACAATTTGTGTGCCTATCAGGGTGTGGGGGGAGTCATTAATACCTATTAAAACCCTATTCCTGCCGTCTCCCTGCGTGAAGTACCCTGCGTGATAAACCTGTGGCTTATCGCCGCCTCGAAAACATAAAGCTCTCGTTGCTCTGACAAGGGCTTTTAAAAAGGAGGTGAGGGGAGCAGGGGCCCGAATCAACTCACGGCACAAATCATCTGTCGCGGGAGGGCCGCGGCTGTCAGTGGCACTGCATCGATGGTGGAAGCGACGGAATGAGAAAGTGAGAGATGGAGAGGTGAGTGGAGATCCGTGGCTGCACACGCCTTAATGCCACCATTTGAATGCGAAGCCGGCATTGATCTGACTGCTGCTGGTGTGTAGCTCCAACTTGTGATTCACTGCCTCTCCAGCTTAGCAGAGAAACAGAGCATGTGGGTTTTCAGTAAGCTTGTCAGCCCCCCCCCCACACACACACACACACACACACTTACTCGCTGACTTCATTAGTGATAAGAACCATACTGTCCGCTGATTGTTTTATTGACTGTGTAGGCCGGTCCTGGAGTTACAGCTTCAGAGATCAGAGTTGGTATAAGGGTTTCACCTAATCAAAGTTGAGCATCAAGGATTAGCCGACATTGTCTCACTTCTCTCTCATCTCCAGCCCAACACATAATCCATTGTCAGTTATTTGATTCCAGTGTCTTACTGTATAAATGGAAAACTTAAGTTGAAATGTACAAATGAGTTAATGTTACACCAGTGTGTCTGCTCTGTCACCTCCACAGTGCTCTCTACTGGTGGGAGCCTTTGTCACACTTAGGGAGCTTTTGAGATCATACATCATATATTAATAAAATTAGTAGTTGCAGTCAAAGAAGTGGCTGTTAATCCCATAGTAGGACATTAATTTGTTACTGAAGCATATATACAGAGATACAATACACAAAACAGTGCAAATCACACTTCACATAAACAGAAAACTCCTGAAACAGAGTAAATGGCAAATTGCTGCCTATGCTTCTGCAGCCACACAAAGAAGAAGAGTCCATTGTTTCATTCTAAAGCCTTATAGCACTAGTAACCTGAACCTCTCTGTGGACATTCAGGTAGTATTGTCCAGGAGGACATGGCTTGGACATGTGACTCCTCCTGTACAGTTCATTCATTGACTCTTTCAGTCTTTTCTGGTTCTGTGTGTGATGCTGTCCTCTTTCACTATGAGTAAGCCATAGCACATAGAGTAGATGAAAGACGTTATCCATCATGACAGCCTGTTGAAAACAGCTGTCTTTCGCTGTCAGTGTCTGTCAAATAAGCAGGAGGTGAACCGGGGTGTCAAGCTCTAGTTCTTTCTGACAGCAGATCCGTCCCAGTCCGCCGACCTCCTCCCCCTCTGAACCTGACCAATAGTGCATCTGCAGCCTGCCTGCTCCCACCGACCCAGTAAAAAGGATTGTGTGTGTGCATGTGCAAGTGTGCATGTGTGTGGGGGCGGGAGAGGGGATATAGACCCCATTAGACTCCTAATCAGAAGAGGATGCTGAGACGGCGAATCGCTGATACTCAGCAAAGTAAAGGCCCTGTAGACACCCCATCACACCCAATACCCCTGAGACCACCGGTCCCCCTTCCTCTCCCTCTCCCTCTCTCTCTCCCTCCACCAGTTCATTGCACTCCTAATCTGTAGCCTCTATACTAACTGTCCTGTGGGGTAGGAACCTGAAAAATAAATAAATATATAGATAAATAAAAACAGATCAGCATTTCTACTGCAGCCTTTAGCCTGTAGCTTTTTGCTTTGAAGTAATTTTTCATTTATCTGGGTATACTTTCTCATTTAGTCAAAATTGAACATCAGAGCATTGCAAAAGAGAGATGAAAAAATAACTGAGCCCCTGGTGTGTAATTGGGGGAAAAAGCAACACAGCAAATTCTGGAGAGAAATATTAAGAAGATTAAGATTAGTAGCTCCCAAGTTGAATGCGAGGAATGCGTCTAGAGGGCAACTTGTGTCTGGATGCGTAGCCAATGTGTGCTCATTTTGTTCTTCGTGGTGATTGCTGTGCTTATATTTCAAAGCGGCTTTGTGGTATAATGAGTGTAGCCGTAGACTGAGAGTTGAGGCCGTGATATCCGGTGTGGAATGCACAGAGGCTGGCAGAGGTGTATTGGTCTGGAGGGCTGCTGACAGACAGATTGATGTAGTGCTTGCTCTTTTGAGAAATGATGGATGGATTTCTGCATTGTTTAGAGAGTTGCCAACTCCTTTCCAGCAGGAGACATTTTGGCCCCAGAGACCGGAATAGGACTTGCGGTGGGAAAAGCGGAAGACAGGAGAGACAAGCAGCCTTTGGAGATGGTTCAGGTTGCAGTACTGATGAAACTTTCGTCTTAGCATCATATTGGAAAATCTCCTGAAAGAATTAAAGGGAAAAAAATGAATACTCCCCTTGTGCTCTGTCTCACACATTGACACAGTCTCATAATTTCACAAGTGTTGCGTGCGGGGCTGTCATCATATCCCACACATTTTTCCATGTTACACAAAGCAACCTCTGGAAACATTAGAGAGTATCATACGATACGCCCACTTACTGTATGGGAATGATAGTGAAGGTACACGTGTGGATGAGGATTGTCTGCATTCACAGAGCCTGGAGAGATTCATGCTCTTTTCTTGGGGGATAATATCATCAGAGATTTGATTTTCTTAGTTTATGATATCCAGTTCAGGTGTCTTTCTTTGTTTCTTTGAGATGAGATGTTTTTAGAAGCCCCTCCCCTCTTTTCTGTCTATTTCTATTCTATTCTACAGCTTCATCCACCAGCCTCTGACAGCCTTTCCTCTATGTGTCTGTCAGCAGTCAAACTTGACCTCAGCTGTGCTCTACAAGCCTTTCAGTCTGGCTACACAGTTATCTCTTGGCCCCTCCTCCTAGGTTTTGATAACCTTGGAACCAAACCCACCAGGGTTCCCAGATTATCCATGCATTACTTATAATATACAAGCATGTAAACCAGAACACAACCCGGACCTCTTGTCTCAGGAAGATGCCATGGACCCCTGTGATGATAGGTTGATTAATAAAATACAGCGACATGCATTGGCGTGCTCCTGCTGTTGGTAATGTAAGTCAGACAAATTAAATCTGACGGCGTTTTTGCTCACATGTAGTAGTGCCTGCACACTGCTGGAACAGCATGTCAACAGACAGTGCATGTCACGATAAAGTTGTGGGGTGTTACTAATACAACAAGCCTCCATCTATGAATGCAGTTGTTAGATGTAGCAATACAAGTGCTGAAAAATGACCGCATGCAGAATTTAAGTGCATGACTATCAGCCTGGCCATTTGATGCATTGAGCAGAGCCGCTTCTGATCTTGCCGGAAGACAAAGTGCCTTTGATGAGATTTGTAATGGCTGTCAATGCAATTTGTGTGTGGCCAACGGCAATAATCTCATTTTGTCTGAGAGTTTTCTGTGTATGCTCCAAACTGGTTCCACCTCCTCTTCAGTCGTTGCTGCCTGAGGCCTGTCTGTATGGCTGGTTCAGCGACAGCGCATTAGGACCCCCCTGTCTTCCAGGAGATGGATGGACAGTGGCTGTGTCTGGCGCTGTGATAGTAGCGCTGCAGTCACACGGGCGGCTGCTCCAACAGGGGGGAGATGCCAGCAGGAAGAAGACTGGATGGACGCATTGGACGGGTTGGATGAAGGGGGAGAGTTTGGATTAATGAGGGGCGTCTGATGACGGATGAGACGACATCAGTAGAGGGCTGTTTCAATTTCAGCCTCCCACTCTACATCCCATCTATGTTATTCATCAGGCAGAAATGGAAAAAACTCCTCCACACCGCCACTTTGTGTTTTTCTCTTCTGCTCCACAATAGCCAAGGGGTAAATCCAACTCCCTATGTGACCTCCTGACCTTCCATCAAGTTGAATGCATACTTACCACATACAAACTACATTTATATCTAAAACTAGCTTTTGTTTTGTGTTGCGAGCATGTGAGCAGCCTGTTTTTCACTGTTGTCGGGCCGAAGTGTAAGCAGATACAATAACCTCCCACTCAAGCTAAACAGTCTCGCGACACAGGGCAGTAAATTGTGGCCTCCGTTCTCTAAGGGTCCCCCTCATTGCCCTCTCGATCCCTCTACTATCCATCCTCCCCAGTGGGACCATTATAATCAGTAAGATGGTGTATCTCTGTCTCTGAAGCCACTGCCTCCACACTGGTCTCTAAAGGGGGGGGGGGCTTGGAGACGAGAAACCTTGAGAGAAGAGAGAGAGGAAAGGGACAGGGATGAAAGATGAGAGGAGGATAGGAGCCACGTGGAGAGAGTACAGGGGATGAGAGGAGATATGAAGAGGGGGGGGGGACCCAAGGAGCGCATTAACTATTTATGGGCCTACTCTCTTGGCTAATGGGATTACATCTGTTTTAATTATTGATGGCCTAACCAGCTGTCTTCATAAGCCACTCCTCTGGGGATTGAGCTGCTTGGAAAGATGTATTCCATTGTTGTCGTGTTAGAATATGGACATTCGTGTGGATCGGCCCACAGTGCTCCATTCAGACAAATGAAAATATTTGGTTGTGGAAGTGATGGCCTCTATACTGTGCAAATTAATTTCTTTTTTCCTGATTCATAGCATCTGTGAGATTATTTAATTTTGCGTTGCATGTGCAGAACAACATGGAGGGACAGTGCATAATAAGGTGAAATATGAACAGAGAATCAGCTCCTGCTTTTCCTCCAGTGGTGTTTTACTGACTGATGCTTTGTCTTCATTCTAACATTGGGATATTTGCGTGGAGGGAGTATTTGAGTCTTACAGTAGTCCCACAGGCGAAAAGCTCAAAAATGCACTACCGGGACCAGTCTTTGCAGAACTAAGCAATGTACCAGCAAAGGCAGGGAACAATAGTCCAAGTTTGGTTTTTCTTAAAAAGAAAATCATTTTTCAATGGAGCAGGTTTTATGTTAGTTGCAACTTGGCTGTGTAATTCTTTTGCCAGTCATCTCTCGAGTCTTGCTGTACTCAGATTCTTTGCCAGCTGGCCCTTAGTCAGCTCCATTGTGAGAAGGTGCGGGTGTAGCAGATGGTACTGGAAATGCCTGAGGTATCTTCAGAAAACAGAGGTCCTGGATTCGCTTATTTTCACTCAAGATGAACTGTGTGTGTGTGTGTGTGTGTGTGTGTGTGTGTGTGTGTGTGTGTTTATGTACTGTACGCAGTGTCTATGCTTGTGCAGCCGTGTGTGTGTGTTACATTCTCATTCCAGCTACAGTACACACACAACTCGATAGTTAAAGACGAAGCAGCTCTGGATGAGCGATCTCTCTTTGTCCTCTCTTCTAATGGGCCCTTGGAGAGTTACTGTTGCAGGCATAGACAGACAGACCGGTCCGGGGTGGTTATCAGTACCTGCCTTCTGCTAGCCATCATTTAAGTCACCACAACCAGACATTTATCACCTGCCATTATTGGAATCACATAATCAATCTTTGAACCAGACAAAATAATCAGAAACGCAAAAGATTTTTACATTTCGTACTGTATTGTCCTGACTTACACCATCCAACCGTGTATGTGTTGATATGTGCTGATGCGTGTGTGCTGCGCTGAGGCAGCGCTTTCTCATTGCCAAAGATGTAGACGTCCTGAAGGATCAGTCTCTCCTAGCTAAATTACAGTCTGGCCTTTTCTAGACGAGTCCACTGATTAATGGGCCCTATTAGACCTTGTCTGCTGGACGTGAGGTTGTGAGAGGAGGGGGAGGATAAAAGGAGTGGGGATGGGCAATGGGCTAGTCCCCCCCACGTCTGATGGATGGACTCAGAAATGGTCCTTACCGCATGTGTCGTACAGCATCTCGAGATGTATTGATGTGCTACCAGGGAGGGTTGCCCACACTGTTCAGTGGAGGAGGGAACGCTCAGACACTTGTGTCACGTGTCACTTGTGTAACGTGTCAAAGTAGAGAAGGGGAGATTTGAATCCGGAAATGTAGATGCAGGGAAAAGCAACAACAGCAAAAAAGAATAGGAGAGAGAGGCCACTAAATGATGAGGTGGTGTGCAAGTTACGTTAATCAGTGAAGTGACAAACACTAATAGGGTGATGAGTGGTTCTAAATGAAGAGAAGTGGTCCAATACCGCTCACTGAGGTGTTATCTTACTAACAGGGTATTACCATCCTCATTAAGACATGTCCCATGGTTAATAATTGATCAGCTATGTAGAGATAAGTCACTCAGAGAGGGAAGAAAAGCCTCATGCTGGGCTTTGACGCTCAACACTTCTCCCTGCTGGGCAGAGACACACACACACACTCTCACAGGAGTGCGTGTGAGTCTCAGCGTTAATGTATATTCAACATACCCAGTGAGTCACTAGAGTTCAATGAAGTGTTACACTGAAGAGACCACGTTGTTTATTAGCACACTAATGGCTGTTAACGTCAAATTTGTAATGGAAGGTACCTCCCTAACCAAAAGGGCCAGTTTCTTTTTATCGCTGACTCTGTGGTAGCGACTCCACAACCAACGTGGCAGAAAGGGTGGAAAATAGAAAATCCGATAGAAAGGAAAAGGAAATTTCCCTTCTTCTCTTTGAAGTTTTCCTTTTGTCCCTATTGTTGACCTTTTGTGCTCATTAACCATCTATCAGCGTTGACAATAGCTGCTGTTGTCCGTTGGCTGTGATTTGTGTTTGCTCCCTTGACTGCGCTTAACAAATTATCCCTGGAATTACCTATATCCTGGAATTGTGCATGAACGGACACGTTTTCCGTTAAAATGCGTGGCAGCGGAAGACGAGGAAGCATTTCTTTGTCCGTGCCTATCACCATCAAGGCTATTTTATGTCAGCGTTGAACTCCCCCATGGGCCACAGCATGGAGTAAAGAGAAGTGAGTGAAGTCAGGTTGTTCACAGCTCAGTATTTTAAGATGATGTCACGCCAACAAACTGTATCGTATTGATTTTGATGCAGCTGCAGCCTTGAATTCGGCGGTCAATTTGTGTGTGGCGCCATTGCTGCGGAAATACTCACTCACTACCCAAACTTTGAGCTGCCTGTGGCGGTGTGTGTGTGTGTGTGTGTGTGTATGCGCATATTAATGGTGTGACCAGGTCAGGGTCTCAGCCTTTTAACTCTCCAGATAAAAAGATATGGGACATGATGAATCCACCGCTACCAGACATCGTCTACTGTGGCATTGTCCCCTGCCTATTGTTCACTGGAGTGCCGCCACTGTGCATTCATGATGATGATGATGATGCATTCGATTTGTATAGCGCCTTTCAAGATACCCAAGGCGCTTTACAGATTCCATGCACACCATTCGCCCAATCATACCGGTGATGGTAAGCTACGGCTGTAGCCACAGCTGCCCTGGGGCAGACTGACGGAAGCGTGGCAACTAATTAGTGCACAACGGCCCCTCCGACCAACACCAAGCATTCACTCGCATTCACCATTCATTCCTTGCATGTTTTTCGAGGTGGGGGAAACCGGAGTGCCCGGAGGAAACCCACGCGGCCACGG
>CABFOS010039833.1:38077-49148 GCA_900660315.1 Diretmoides pauciradiatus
GTGGTCAATTTGTGTGTGGCGCCATTGCTGCGGAAATACTCACTCACTACCCAAACTTTGAGCTGCCTGTGGCGGTGTGTGTGTGTGTGTGTATGCGCATATTAATGGTGTGACCAGGTCAGGGTCTCAGCCTTTTAACTCTCCAGATAAAAAGATACGGGACATGATGAATCCACCGCTACCAGACATCGTCTACTGTGGCATTGTCCCCTGCCTATTGTTCACTGGAGTGCCGCCACTGTGCATTCATAACTATTTAATATGGCATATCCGCTGAGAGTTGTTACCACCTCTCACATTACCCTCACCTTTTATACAGTAGTACAACAGAAGCACAGCATTTTCATTATTGAGTCATTTATGCATCTAGTCGTTGAAATGGAAACAACTCACCCTCAACCTTAACGTGCCTCCCTCCATTGCAATGAATCAGGATTGATTTTTTTGTTTTTGTTTGGTTGCTTTGTTCCTGTTGTGGAGTGGTGGGCTGTGTCCACCGTGGAAATAGAGGGATGGGGGGGGGAACAAAAGAGCACTTGCTTGGTATGATGTGATATAATTGAGTGTGCAGCCATTGATTTTCTTGTCTCTCCTCTCTTGCAGGTAAGTGGATGTGTTTTGCCGCGAGGGGTCCGAGGGTCTGTGGGGTGGTAAGTGCGGAATAATTTTCAACGCATTTTTCAACCGAGGACGTGGTCTCACTCTTTATGCCCTGACATGCTGAATTGACTGCTGCTATATACAGAACAGGTGTTTTCACTTTACTGCGTCCATTGGATACCTTTTAGGGCCGTTCTTTTTCTTGCTTGGAGCATGTCATACATAATATGTGTTTAGGTGGAAAAGTATACATAAAATTGTTTAAGGGGCCTACACTGTACCTGAAATCAATACAATACTGTATATGCAGCTAATAGATTATGCTGCTTGTCAATAGCATACATCAAAGTTCATATCCTTGTCGATTTTTCCAATGATTCACTACTAATAAAGGAGCAGCATATAGAATTAACATGTCAAAGGTTGTGCAATAGCTTGTATAGGCTGTAGAATGGCCATACGTCTCTCTATATTTAGGTGCCTAGGAGTACTAGGGCACCCACACACCATTATAAAGACCCCCCCCCTCAGGCATATTTAAGATGTATCGTTATTAGAGAAGAACACTAATATGACTTACCCTCATAAAAGCAGACATTTTATATCCAATAATGTGACCTCACTGCCCTTCACTATGCTTAAAAGTCTGTAATTACTGATTCCTTTCTCTCTCAGGGTTAACCTCTGTCCACTAAAAGCACTCCTAAAACCCCAAACCGAGAGGCTGAACAAAGCTAAGTGACTGCAGTCAGCCTCTCCATTCAGTGAGTGACACACAGAGAAAGCACACCTCAATGTGATTGTGAAGTAATAGTTTAACATACTGACAACTCAAGACAAAGCCAGAAGTGGAAGGCCTCTTCCCTCTGATTATGCAAAGCAGCTCGCCTTCCATCTCACAGCGCTTTGTGGGTAGTCATTAGATCAGTCGCAGTGAGTGGCCAGAGCAGGAAGCTTTTGTCAGATTGGATTTGTCCCTCCAGCAATGAAGGTGCCAGAAGTATAACAGGGGCATTGGGGGGTAATGTCATGTGAAGTGAAATTAGTGGGGAGGTTGAGGAGGAGTTGACAGGGGCTACAGCCCCACAGGCTTAATCTGCTATAGGTCTTTAGGTAGATATAAATATACTTTTTCACAACAGATTTTCCTAATTCCCTAATGCACCTGAAGGGGCTTTTTGAACGAACCATGGAGCTGTAGTTGTGTAACTATACTAGACGATATAGGCATCATGAGCCAATGGCCACTGTAGGGTATCTGCTATAAGCTATCTTAAGCTATGGCCACTATAAGCTATCTTAGATTGAACCACATCTAAATGAGTACAGAGCAGTTAAATAAGACGTAATACAATCAAATACGGTTCAATTCTGGATTACTATGGATTGAATTGATACAGAGCAGATTTGGCAAATATTTTGATATACAGTATCAATCAATGAATGTTAATTTGATCCAAAATATGTCAAAGAACAAAGCAAACACCGAGAAGGTTGTGTTTATTCAGTAGAATTCTACTATAGTACAAAGCCTCTCCAGAGACTCCTTCATTATTCACAACATCCACAGAACATAAAATAGACCAAAGCCGAACCAAGCCGCAGGTAGAGCCGGAGAGGAGAGAGCTGAATGAAAAACCCACATGTCCTGCAAATTTGAAAAGGTTATATTGTGGACACGTCTCCACATGTGCGTGGCCGTGCATCCGTTAGTCTCAGCTTTCTCACCTCTGCTGCCTTGAACACAACACGCACGTACGCATGCAGACACACAGTCTATAGCTAAATGTTTCAACGCTTCAATACATATTTGATCAAGGACAGCAGGGGAGTGGAGATGTATGGAATTAATTATGTCCTGTATCACGCTAAGAAAGGGGATTTCCAGCACTTTATCTTGAGCTCTTTATCCAGTTCAGCTGAAATGGTTCTTCACAGGGTGATATTTAGTGCGCATGCATTAATTCCTGGTCTTTAGCTAAGTCATGTGGATGCATGGGATGGGATCACGGATACTCTCATGATCTCATTGCATCCTGACAGATAATGCAGACACAGATACAGGGGCACAAAGGTGCATTACTGTTTTTAGCTACATGGCCTGTCTTCACCCGCTATCCTATTCACATGTAGGATTGATTTAACAAAAAATTAATATTGGCGATCTTTACTTTACTTTACTTTAATGATATTTGGCAGACGCTTTTGTCCAAAGCGACATACAATTGCGTTACAGACAGTACGTCCATAACTAAAAACTGTTTTTGGTGACCACCAGATTCTGAATGCTGGTGATTTCACTATTATTTAAAGATCCCCTAAACTTAAAAATGTGTTTTTCTTATGTTTATGTCCCTTAAAATGTCTGAACTTGACTATACTGACTTGTATCTGTGCAAAGTTTGTCACTACAGAGGTGTTTTCACATTCCTCTACTGAAGGGGGAGATGTCTGTGCACTTTCCTAAAATCTGAGATTCAAACGTCTCCTGGGCAAATCATGAAATCAAAGATGGTTAGACTTATAACCGAAAAACTTCCAAGGCACACTGTTTTGCAAAAAATTAGAAAGCCTTTAATATGATGGCTTCACGCCTATGCGTTTCAACATTTTCAATGTTTTCAATCAATTGGCTCTCTATAGACGTCTCCTGGGCAAACTAGGTTTGGTACGTCACAAATTAGAAAGCCAATCGCTGTCTAATATGCAAATGCCTGCAAAGAAACCTGAAAGCTCCAGCGCAGAGCGGACGTGTCAGTACCGAGAGTTTACATTCGCATAGTGAAAGGTTTGACAGCAAACACGGTAGAGTAGGACATTAAACTCGCCTTATGTCTGCATTCTGAAGGTTTTGGTTGGATCAGATGAAACAAAATGTATGTATTAGAATCCTTGTTTTGTTTTTTAATGAAAAGTTTGACGAGAACTGGCAAGTCGTCTGCAGCCAAACACTGTAGGCATGTGCAGTGAACATTACTTCTTCTTTGTGGGGCTTTCTAAGTTGCCATCCACAGCACCCGGCCGTGATGCTGCCCCTGTGTTCACCGATGGTATTGCGCCCCCAATGGGGTAGCAGCTCCCTGTCATATTTGCATATTTGAATATTCATAGATCCAGGATTTCTCAATGAAGGAGAAAGAGTAGATGCGCTTCCAGCCCCTTTTCAGAATTTTTTAAAGCGTTTTATGTGGGGAAACCATGTTAAACTAAATATTAATCATAGCAGAGTATTTCTACATACTTTAAAACATGTCTGGAGGGGAACTTTAATATTTAAGTTAGATTTTCTGCTCCTGTTGTGTGTCTGTTCCCCCTGAAATTTCAGTCATCAATTATCCAACAACAAACAGCTCGAGCTGCTTTCATACATTTTGCATGATGTTGTTTTGAACTGATAGTCTTCAGCATATCACGTGTTTGTTAATTAAGGTCAAGACAACAACTACAGGGAAATAACTTGGTTTTCCAATTTGGGAAGGGGGATAATTCAATGGCACACATTAGCATTTCAGTTTGAGTATCGGTGATTAGCATTTCATTTCAGTAATTGACCTTTGTGAATGGATTTCTTCTCCCAGTCACAGGTGTCATCAAATATCAAGATGTTCAGGGAAACAATTAACCTTCGTGCAAAATAATTTACATATTTTAATCTGCTTCATAGATTGAACAGTAGCTAATTTATTATGATCTGAAAAAGCACAGCTCTTTTTTTTCAATCCAGTTTTCATTTCATTTTGATTGAAACAGAAATAAAGATTAATTAGTTTGCTTATTGGTTACCATTCTGCTCATTCTAGTATGCACATTTTGCTATTTGACTCATTGTGTTTGCTATCAAAACACAGAAAGTTATCACAGAGAAGTGGCGCAGATGATCCAAAGTTAAACCTGCACTATGTAACTTTGGCGACCACAAGTGGCAGCGAGAGATAACTGTTTGCATTGTTGAAGACTTCGCTAACCCCTTCGCTTTCGGTAGCGATATCTGAGGCGCTAACTCGCTCTCTGCTGTTTTCAGAGCTGTGTGTTTTCGCCTCGTAGGTTTCGATTCGCCGCTTCCTGTGTTCGAAGGAAACTTTCCCGCCAACTCTAAAACTCCTTCTCTGTTGCAGCCTTGAACTAGACTGATAAAGTGCTTGTATTTCTACATAAAGAAGTTACATAATGCAGCTTTTAAACCCAGATCTGGAACATTTAATATTCAGTTTCTCCACTCCAAAACCTCAGTCAGAAAATATCCACACAAACATCAGTGTTCAGTGACCCTTTGTGTGTCTCTCTCAACATTCATTCCAGAAGAGTCACTGATCCAGATTTTTAATCACTTGTCAGTGATCTACACACCGTAATCTTGTTTGGTATAAAACACACACACACACACACACACACACACACACACGGCTGGAGGATTGTGAGTGGGTTAGTTCAGTGTGGATAAGACAAACACACTACTGAGAGGTCATGTGTCCCAAATTAGACCTTGTCACTGACACGCTGACTGAAAACACTTTCCCTCAGACATGGTGTACATGCATGCAATGTATCAGATGTCTCTGTCCAAGCCTCCAGCAATGCTAACATAAGTAAGTAGTAGTTAAAAATACGTTTTGAAAAAAAGCTTGATCCTTTTTGTCTTGATCCAGAGGTTCCCATAAATAGTCCCATCATCTCATTTTAACCCATTGTAGTGACCCAATGGATTCCGAGATTAACTTTGCAGGGGATGCTATTCAAAAGCGACCTCAAGGAAACCTAATCAGGGTTTAAAGATAAAGCTCCATGTGTGACAACACAAAGCGTGGCAGTGCAGAGTGCGTGTCATGTTCAGATGGCCTGTAAGCCTCTTAAATCGACCCTCCACCACAACTGCGTTACTGTATACTGTATGTAGACATTATCTGTGTGCCGTACTGCATTGCACCACAGTCTCTTTCTCTCCTCTAGACTTCCAATCACGTTAATACATGAGGGTTGTACATGTATTAAGGGTTTTAGAAAGTCAACTGCTCAAGAAAGGACTTTGTGGGAAGCAAGAAAGGAAAGAACAAACAGCACCAAGGGGGATTTGAGGAGAATCAGCAATGATAATAACTATCAGGCTTCAGCTGTCATGGTTGAATGAGCTCCTATGCTGTGGGTTCACTCATTTTAAACGTACAGTGGGAAGGGAATGCAAGAAGGAGGATCTGCTTATCCCCCCCAACTGTGTGAAGGAGACATCAAAGCGTACCATGTTCTCCACTGGTAGACAGGTGATAAAAGAAATGGAGGGCAAGAAGAAGACATGGGATGGAAACAAACCTAAAACAAAGGGGGAAACACACACATACACACGCCCTTGAGAAAGAGAATATACATTTGAAAGAAAGAGGAACGCTTTAGAGAGATGACAATGAGTCAAACGTGTGTGAGACATGACCTGAGGAGGGATGGCAAGAGAGAGGGAGAGGGAAAGAGTTGGGGAGTTGTCAGGTTGGGCTGTTGGAGCTCTGCATTGTGGCAGTCTGGATTCTCTGAGACTGCCAAACTGCTCAGCATCTGATGCAAAGGTTTTATGGTTTATCTCAGCCAGTGGAGGGTTAGGGTTAGAGTGGTAGATAAAAAGATGGGGGGGAAACTATTAACTGAATTCTGGGATCACCATGAAACAAACAAACAAAATGACATACTTATAATAATATAATAATACTTATATAGTCTCAAGATGGATATTAACCTGAACTCTGAAATGAAAAGGTGGGTGAAGTGAGTTTAAGTGTCTTTGATCTCCCACTATATCACTGATCCCATCATGGTACTATCGATCCAAGGTGCAGCTCGCAGTCGCCTCTGCATCCTCTCTGGGATCCACATGATAGAAATGACACAGGTGTGTGTGCGTGTGCATGTGTGTGTGTGTGTAATCATTGGCTCATGCTAAGACCAAGACCATTCACTTTAGTCACAGATGGCTTGGACTTGCTCTGGCGCACGGGACTCGGCAGCTTTGGCTTAAACCGGGGGAATGTAGTTAAACCTCCCACAGGGGGACCGAGAGGCTGCAAACCACAGTAGCCGTTGACTGTGTGATCAGTCCATGTTTTCCCCACCATGGTTTGGCATCCTTGTTTCATCTCGAGTGGTGGTGATGTGGCATTGTGATTTCCCCACAGACCCACTGTCAATTGATTTAATTTTTCCCTGTTGTGTTAAATACTACGAGTGTCCGGTTGAGGAACTTGTCTGATATATAATAAACCCACTGCCACACAGTCCCTTAAACTGATCATTATGGTTGCTATTAACACAGTAACGACTGAGTGCCACCATTCATGCATGAGCATGGGATGTGGCCTGGGATGCTTGTCATTATGCAGCACTAAAAATAACCTGATAATCATCCACAGGGAAGGAATATTCTAAGAAGAAAAGCATTTGATGTGACTTAAGCAAAACCACCGTAACAACAACATTTCCATTTTTCATATCCTGCACCTGTCCCAACTGACACAATTGTCAAGATCAAATGAGGTACCACAGTGTTGGAATGTAAATATTAAATTAGAGACGGCCTCTTCTTTAGATGAAGAGGATGGGAGAGAAAGAGTTATTTGTAATGTGATGAAAATCTTGCAGATAAACATCCTTTGTTATGGTAATTCGGTGGCACGGTGGATGACAGTCATTGGCTGTGGTAGTGAAGAGAGCTCTTCAGGAGCCAATGGCTTTTGTTATCAGCGGCTGGCAGCTGGAAAGCCCATAAAGAGATGGAAGCCTACAAGAGGCACTGGGCCCTGAAACAGATTTTATAAGGACTCATTTATATGGACGTACTGAAAGAGAACTTTCATAGAAAGTCTGTCAACATATATCACAATTTATACTAAAACTGCAGTATGCAGTAAAGAAATTGCAACATGGTGTTTGTCAGTGTCATAAAACTACGGTGGCCCCGAAGTGCAAATCACAATGACAAATAGGAAAACACAACAACTCACAAAACACAATGACGAATTGCAAATCAAATTAACAAATCAGAAAACACAACAGTATTTCAGACTCAAACTGGAAAGCGTAGGTACGTATTAGACCAATGATTCCTTGTCGCTGATTGGACACAATGTCTATCACTCGGAAGTGGCTACTTTTACTCATGTTTCACGCCAAACTTGAATAAAATAAAAATGCTAACATTAGTACGTTACCAGTCTACTACCGACATTATGTTTTGCCGTCATTGCTGCAATCATTACAAAGCTAAAACCAAACCTTTGCTCACTGATGATCCATAATTGTGGCTTGACAAGCCACAATTGTACCACCTACGGCATAACAGCTGATTGAGTCTGTTGCTACATCAACATCAAACGCTTACAAGGACCATCATCACACAGACAGTTTGTCCAATCAGCCTCGAGGAACCATTATTCAAGAGAAAACACGACAAATCAGAAAACACCACATTTCAGTTTGAGTCTGAAATGTTGTGTTTTCTGATTTGTCGTGTTTTCTCTTTTGTTAATTCGATTTGCAATTTGTTGCTGTGTTTGGTTATTTGTCGTTTTTTGTGATTTGTTGTGTTTTTTTGATTTGTTGTTGTGATTTCCTTTACGCCATTGTGATTTGCACTTCAAGGCCACTGTATGAAATCCTACTATTCACACCTCCAACAAACTGATGAACACCACGGACATATCAGTCCATTTACAGAGCCTCCACCCTTTTCTTATCTTTATCTACCTCTCCTGTGCTTGTGATTCCTCCCCTTTTCTCCTCGATGCCGGAGACAGCGGGGTGTTTCCATCCTGATTCAGTGGGAGGCCAGCAGTGCTAATAACTTCTGGAATCAATTGCTATTCCTGGCAAACACAGACCCCAAGTCTGATCAATAGGAGAGACAGAGGTAGCAGGCTGCCGTCCAGCCCAGCCCTGATAGCTGCTATTAGAGTCCCCTCAGCCACTAACACCAGAGCCACATACTATTCCTCTGTGGCCTGTTCCTCCCATACACCACTGATAGACCACTAATAGAGCCATGATTATGAGTCTTACTGAAGGGATTTTTTTTTCTCCTCATGAGGGATTTCAGGTTGGATGATCGATTGTAATCAATCATCGGAGTTCAGTGGAATTTCCTCATGAACATGAAATGTGTTGTTTTGACCCAGCTGGTGTTGTGCCAGCTTAGAAGCTTGGTCAGATTGCCCAGTGCTGTCGAATTAAACTATCGAGAATGCTTGCTACTGTTATTTTCCACACTGTAGCTACAGCTGCCATTTCCATTGTAATCTATAACACATGCCCCATTGCAGCACAGTGCTATACAGAGGAAGTTTGCTTACTGAAACCCACTGGCGAAAAGATGCGCCAACTGGAATTGCTTCCTTGTGAGAGAGAAAAAAATCGACAGCACAATAAAGTGTTACGCTGTATTACTAAAGGATATCTGATGAGCACCGTGGCAGCCTGTGGGCAGGGGGGGAGGCGGGGGAGGCGTAGGCTGGATAGAGAGAGAGCAGTGGACTCCCTCTCTATCCAGCCTGTGCCTCACCCACCTCCTCCACCCCCAGTCTGCCACAAGCACTTTCTTGCATGGCCCTTCTTTTGACCTTCGTTACATAATCCATGCACAGTTCAGATGGGATGGTGGAAATTATGTCTTTGCGGAAAGGGTTCAGCAATTAGCTTTTATTCCTTTTTTTTAGTCAGCCATAGAAATGTACGGGACTTTGACGCTCAGGGGCAGAGGATAAAATAGTACGCTTTGCAGCCTCACATGCTGGGATATGACCTTTTAATGGCGTGCGTGTCCCGCTCATCGCCATAGGCAGGGCCCTCTTTGTTCACCTTAGAAAGGGAATGAAGCGGACACAAAGGGTCAGCTGCTCACACATGTCCGGGGAAGAGGAAACAGTAGGTGATTTTTCATCATAAGAAGACAGACAATTTTTTTCCCCCCGGAAAATTATTCAACTGCCTTTCTTGATATTTGTCGCCCCCCGAGGATCACGGTCCATCTTCATTTCACTTTCATCAGTCCTTTTGTAGTCAGGACTGGTACCCAAGCTACCCAAGAATATAGATTGGATTTATCCTTTCATTTTGCATTTAACTCACTCACTTAACCATATCGATTTTATTCAATCAAACACACCAAACCTTTGTTTTATTTCTTCATATATTAAAAAAACAGCTGCACGGTTTACACCACCGCTGAGCTTCATGTGTACAAGGATCCCGCAGGACACTTAAATGAATACTATACAACAAAGAGGATTTAGATGAAATTTAGTAAAAGGACTTAGATTAAAGCTGAGTGCTTAATCCCTCTCCAGCCTATAGATGAGCTTCTATTGATGGGCCTTTCTCCCTGGAGAGGTGGAGCGGATCAATAGGCAAACAGCATCATTGATCCTGGCTGCTTTGAAGTCATGTTTCTCCCAGCCAGAGATCCCCGTCTCTCAGATCCCTGCTGTCACCCAACCTCACCGTCCCCTGCTGCCTCGTCTGGTTAATGGCTGTCATAAAACAGCAACCCATACTGCAGAATATGTGGTTGTGCATAGGGAGTTAGCAGACTATTTCACAGGCTTAGTAACCCATTTTATGCTTAGAAAAATGCTTCCACAATAATAGGAGACATGCCGTTATATCTCTGTTTCAGAAGGGAGTGATTGATGCTACAGTGATGCTCACTGAATGGATGTCCTGTATGAGCTACATGCTCACTGAACAGATGATGAGGCTCATTGACAAGGTATGGAGTCCTAATATCCTGTGCTTTAGCCGCAGTAACGCAACCCAGATGTGCAGCGGAGGCTCTTGGGAACATTTCACCAGTGACATCATTATCGTGGTCCAGACAGACGTGGGCATCCCCGTGACGACCAGCCCACTGTGTTATTATGTGGTTCTCCCCAGACCTTCTCTCTCCATCTTAAAGCCATTTGTAACAGAAGAGAGATTCAATTTACCCGAGGTGTGGAAATCCAACTTTTCCAGCCGAGTATGCCGATAGTGATCGTTTGACTTAGAGAAATGCAACAAAGCACACCAAGATTTTTTTTTCTAAACCCTCTGCCGTCAATTTTCTCGGAAACAAGTTTCTCTTTTTTTTTTGGAAATCCTTATTCCTCCTTCTCCCGCAATGTGCTGACAGAGGCAGTTATCACAGCTCCCAATAATGTGAGCGTGTCCACGAGTGAACACAGCGAGAGGCTCTGGGAAGTCTTGTCACATCCATTTATTGCACAACAATAGGGTATAATGGAGAAGAGACACTAGGGGTTTCCATTCTCTGATTCAATAGTAAATGATTTTATTTTTATTGTATTCGACTTTCTGCTAAACTATAGAAGATGACAGTCAAGGTTATGTCAAAATATTTTTATTTGTTTTCTTTTCTTTCTTTTTTTTAGAATTAATAATAATAATAATAATACATCTTTATTGTCCACCGGGGTGGAAATTTGTCTTTAGCTCATCAGAC
>CABFOS010039850.1:0-13307 GCA_900660315.1 Diretmoides pauciradiatus
GAAGAGAATGTTTTTCCTTAGACAGCTCAGGAAACTCCACCTCCCAAGGCCCATGCTGGTGAACTTCTACTCAGCCATCATTGAGTCCATCATCACCCTCTTCATCACCATCTGGTTCCCTGCTACAGCAGCCAAGGACAAGGCCAAGCTGCAGCGGGTGATACGCTCTGCGGAGAGGGTGATAGGCTGTCCCCTGCCCCACCTCGAGGCCCTGTTCACCAGCAGGGCTCTGAAGCGGGCCAGGAAGATCATGGCAGATCCCTCCCATCCAGGCCACCTTTTCACCCCGCTCCCCTCAGGCAGGAGGTTGCGCTCCATAAGAGCTTCAAAAACCCGCCACACAAACAGTTTTTTCCCCACTGCCATACGGCTCCTCAATGCTGCAGGTGCCCCCCCACTTAATAGACTTGCACTGGACTGAGACCTGCTCTGATTTTTACAAATGGCACTTTATCACACTGCACTTTACTTTACATGATAGTTATACACTGTCTTGTCTGTTTTTGCACCTGTCTGTCTAAACTGCACTCCACTGTCACGCCAAAACAATTTCCTAAATATGTTTACATGTTATGGCTTAATAAAGATTCTGATTCAAAACACAAATACAGTAAAGCAAATAATGATGCTCTGGCCAAGCACAGAAGCTTTCTGGAGATTTGTGCATATGATCATGAGATTAAAAAACATCTTGACGAACTTCCAGGAAATGCAAAGATGATGAGTATACAAAATGAACTCATTGAAACAGCGGCATCACTTCTCCTTTGAAAGATTGAAGAGTTGCACGGACAAACTGACACTTATTACGCTATTTTAGCAGACAAAGAGCTTTCTAAGAAAGAACTAACAGCTGTCTGCTCAAGGTACTTGCATAATGGTACTCTGAAAGAGAGAGCTGTTGGTTTTATCGCAACTGAGGATTTAACAGCAAATGGATTGTCAAACAAGATTCGGGAGATACTGGAACTGTTGCAAATTGACCCTCAATTGTGCGTGGGGTTCGGACTTGATGGTGATTCTGTAATGGCTGGTAGTCAAGGTGGTGTCCAGGCGTTATTAAAAGACACATTCCCCAACGCCGTATACATATATTGCCACTCACACCTTGTGCTGTGTACAGCGTCAAAAATGTCCCCAACCGTTGCTCCATTTTTCGATGGTTTGAACTCTCTATCATTTCATGACTGGAGCCAACAGGCATGCATGTTTATTAGAGATCTAAAAAGCGTTTCACCCCCACAGACCTTGCCGTGAGCTTGTGTGTTCAACAGATATTAGATGGGCCTTAAAATATGACTCAGTGAGCAACATTTTAACTTTGTATGATGCAATATTAGAAACACTGGCAGAGTTTAGTGAAAGCTCTGGCCAGACAAAGGTAGATGCACAGTCTCTTTTGCTACAAATGCAGAACAAGAGATTTATTTTTCTCCTTGCGGCATTTTCAAAGTTATTCAGTGTCATTGATTTTAACACCAAAAGCCTCCAGTCCCCATCTGTGTCAATAACTGATAGTATCAATCTAATTGAGGGTCTAAAAGAAATAATTTAGATGGTGATTTTGAGAAAGTCATTGGGCTTACTGATGATGTGATGAAGAAAAACAATGTCCAGAGTTGGGATACTACTAGAGGTCTGCAAGCTGGTTGGGTCCCAACGACACACGAGCCCTGACACGCACTCCTTTGCAGAATGCATCCATTATAATCAGCTGAAACTGCTAAAATCTCATGCCTCAACCGCGGGTGCAGAGCGCATCTCTATTTTTACGCGGCTGGTGTGTACGCGCGGATACACGGTCCACCAAAATGATTCAAATAAAAACCTCATTGTACCAGAGGCGATGCGACGCAGCAGAGAAACCTTGTGGGTGTTTTCACATTGAAATAAATCAATCAAAGTGTATCCATGATCCTGTAGTTAAAATGATCTAGTTAATTAATTCAGTACCAGTTAATAGAACCTACGCTTCCAAACCTACACAACCAATTGATTATCCCTTGGCAAAACTCATGCAGTGAGACTCTACATGCAGTGACGGAGACAGAGTTGGTGTAGCTGGTAGAAAACCCCACCCCGCCCACGTGAACCACCGCGTCCCTGCCCGGTGTATTTCCCATGTCAGAGAGAGCTTAAATATTGGTGTCGGGTTCGGGTCGGGCTCGGGCTGAAAAATTCCAGACTTTGTCGGGCTCGGGCCGGGCTACTGTAGGGCTGGATGTTTTGGCCCGGGCAGAGCTCTAGATACTACTATCCCCTGCAATAGGAAACCTGCCAGGTTTAGCGATTCTCATGTCACATCTACAGTGGGCACGTCTGCACCCATTCAGAGCAACTCAGATTGGCAGACTTTATGGAATTCTATATTGGATAGACAACTCATGGAACTCAACGGTTTTCAGAGTGATTCTTATGGAATGATGAAAGCTGCAGCCTCTCTGCTGCCAGCGTCAGACTTATTTGGCCAGGCAACAAGCATACAATATGGGCTCTCTGTTGACATCTCTGAACTGACTGTATTTGTACAGCAGTTAAAACAAAATGAAAGTAGGTGGGGGGCAGTTCTATCCATCACTGATCAAGGTTCTAGACTCCTGTCCCAGACATTTTCCCCAACATGAACAGTTTGCTTCGAGCTCTCATCACTCTACCTGTAACCAGCTGTACAGCCGAGTGCCTGCTTTCCCGTTATTCCGTTAACCGACTCGAAACAAGCAACAGAGCAACAATGCTCACCAGCAGACTGAACACTTTATCCCTTCTTTCATTTGAAAAAGAGCTGACAGACATTGGACCCAGAAGAAATAATTGCATTGTTCAAGATCAGGCCACGTCATCTTGCACTGTAATGAGACTGCACCTGGTATGTTGACTTAATGTTACCCTATTTCATTTGTACATTTTGAGTGTACTTTTAATATTGCTTGATGTATTAATGCAAAGTCAAGGTCAAGGTAAGGTCATCATTGATGATAGTGTGGTGGTGGCATAGCCTGGTAACATTATGAATATACAGTAAAGGCTTGGAAAACTGGTCATGTGCTTCACTTTTTTTCAGTTCCAGTAAACCCAATTTCTCGTAGACACACCCAATTTTATATTTCTAGCTAAACCACTGGAATAAATTGTTAGTAATCTGAGTAATTTGCAAACAAAAGACCAACCTATAGATGGTTTCCTTCTTGAAGTGGTCCTGCTCAGCAGTACACGGCACCTTCTCCAAAAGGCAGATGAGGTGCAGGATGATTGACAGGGCCTTGCTGAGCTGGGCGGGGTCAGGTGGCACTGGCCCGTTCTGTTTGACTGCTCGCTCAATCTCCAATACGCTCTTGGTCAGGATCCCCATCAAGTCCTCAAACGACACAGAGGTCCCCAGGAGCCCCTTGGCCCGGTCTTGGAGCATGAAGGAGAAAAGCTCAGCAAAGGACAAGAGGCTGGAGGCTGTCATGGGGCTGAGGGGATCCAGGTTGCTCTGCTGCATGTCCAGCGCGTATTTCCACAGGTTGATGCAACGCTCAAAGTTCCCAGAGTCAGCATAGACAGCGCCGCGGTAGCGAATGTAGTAAGATGTGTCCGGGTGCTGAGGACCAAGGATTCTCTCACGGATGAGCAGCGCCTGCATACGCATCTCGTCTGGATCAGAGATCAGTCCGTCCAGCTCTTCTCCATTGCTTACCTAGGATGAAGATTACAAGGTTAAGACAATGACCATTACAGCAAACAGGTTGCTGTGTCTACACTTTAGGATGTTCCATGTAGAAGCCATGGTGGAGTCAAATTTTGCAGAAGCAAACAACTCAAATAGCTGACTGAAGTGGGTGCCCTGTGTGCCAATTTACATGTCATCATTTTCTTCTTTTGCCTTCGTGTTTGACAGGTTTTGTGAACAAATCTGGTCCTAATTGTCTACTTCTCTTTTTACTATTCCTGAACAGCAATGCAGAAGTTTGAAAAACGGTGGCTCCAGCACTGAGACCAGAATCCTTTTGCAAACAGTTTGCTTGTCAAATTAAAATTGAATCAACTATCAAAGAAGTAGAAGCACAAATAATGAGGAAATGCATGAATTGAACATGGATTCCGGAGCAGGTAGTCCAATGTCTGCCAACTAAGTTGTTTACTTACCCAAAACTTGACCTTGTAAACCTTAAGCTAATACTCACCTCTCTGGCATAGTCGTATGCCATGATCAGCTGTTTGGGTTCAGGTTTATGGACAATGTTGTTACTGTCCATGTACCTGAGGTCCATGGCCCTCTTCCAGTACTTCAAAGCACCAAGCAGATCTCTCTTCTTGTCCACGAATGTGGCTCCCAAGAGCTCTAAAGCATCAATGCGTTCCCTGTGGCTCGTCTGCAGAGGGGAGAAAATAACTTCATCTGGAATTTGTCTTTTTGCTTATTTCTCCAAAATGCATATACAATTCCATTAAAAGGTCAGACCAGGACCAAGTCTCAACCACAGTGCAAAACCACTAGGGCTGGGTATCACTTCCTTTTTGGCAGGGCACACAGTGATACCATAGAAATATTACCAGACACTATCCAGCTTTGGATAAGGTCAGGTTACGGGCATTACATACACAGCTTTGCATCTGAACCAAAAACCCTTTAGAAAAAGACTGATGAGATTCTCTGCAGAAAGAAAATCCTTTTTGTATACGTTTTAAATATGTGTGGTTTCTATGGCCATAAAACTACAATGTTGGTAGCCTGATGTGCTCCCTTCAGTAGAATATGGTTTAACATGTTTGAACTAGTTGAAGTAGCCCTGAATGATCTTGCCAGACACATTAGTAGACATTAGTAAAAAACACCACATGCTGTACAAGTATGGTAACCCTGGTTTTGCCCAGGTCTGGAAAATTGTGTAGACAATGATAGAAATGTCCACACCAAAAAACACCTAACCTGCTGGTGCGTTGTCAAGTAGTCTACGATGTTAGTGTGGCCTGTGACGCTCGCAGAGAGTAGGGGTGTCATGCCGTAGCCGTCCCGCTCCATGGATGCCCCGTACTGCAGCAACATCCGCATTATCTCCAGACTGCCCGATTCCGCGCAGTCATGGAGTGCCGTGTTGCCTGGAGATAGAAGGGAGAGAGGTATTATAATAGGCTAATCATGTAATTTTATGTTATACACAAACAAAGGCATGGTTTCAACACAGTCTTACTTAAAAATTGAAGATAAGTGTGATTAGGGAATGCAATGATAGCATTAATATTAATATAAGAATTACTTAATTGTGATTTATTATTTTAATTTGCGTCACTTTAGACAATTTCTTTGCGGCAGGCCTGTCTTTTACTGTGGCGGCCACCATAAATAAGTTGATGTGTAGGAAACCCTGAAAGGACTGCAAACATTTTATTCTAGCTTGCAGCTCTATGATGCTTGGCGAAGAGCGAGATGTGGCCCTTGTTGCTACGCAACTATAAGAAAACTCCAACTGAGGCATGGCACCTGTTTGATGAAGCTGAAATGGTTTTTACTTGTACTGCCTGGCGTGCAGGGGGCTGAAAACATTCTCCACTCTCAGTGCTGTCCAAAGTGCATCCTTCCCATTATAACAAACAAAAAAGGTCAGTACTGAAAAAGAGAAGTGGACACGCAGCACACCATGCCCAAACACAGAATTCTTTTTGTACTGACCTATACAATACAAAAAACTGTGGATACTATTACTGGGTACTATGTGGGTTTTATGACCTCTGAAATCAATACTCAATTCAAGGGTGGTATGGAACTTTATACATCATACAGTCTGGTCCATGGGTAAAGGAAATCACAAAACCACTAATTTATGCTGCATTTGATCTCAAAGCACTTGAGGCTAGGTTGTTGCTATCAATCAAAGAAGCGCAGTATTTAACATTGTTTAGTGTTAAACAGCAACATAGTTTCACAAATCATTTCCCTGTACACAACAGTGTCTGTCATAAATGTAGTTCATGTTATGGATAATGAGTCACTCTACGCTTGTTCCATAGAATTCATTGTACAGGACTACCGTTTTGCAAGATCCAATACTTCTTCAAAGTTTTCCACCACTGTATTTTAGTCACTCCCTCTATAGCTAGCTTGGTGGTGGTTGTTGTTGAACTACAAGTAAGGAAGCAGAAAAGGAGGGGAATTCCTCCTCAGTAGGACTGCTACATTTCAGCTGAATTCCTGCTTTAGACTAGCTGGCCTCCAACCTGTCCCCTACAACAATATGCGGATTGGCTAACCCATATTCAATCAGACGGGTTAGCCCAGGCTTACTTGTTTATGTCCCTCAGTTTTCCCCAAACCTCCATTCCTGAGGTTATCTTTCCTTGTTTCTCTGATTGGCAAGTTTAAAATACACTGACTCCAGGGTTTCCTCTAGTGTACTACAGGCCACACAGGCAACCTGGGCTAATTTCTTAATTCGCTCCTCATATTGGCAAACCATTGGAGTAAAAAATAATAATTATCCAACATGTATTATGGCTTGTTGGTTAATTAATGATTATGCAGTCCCATTTTCAAACCCATTTTGAGATATTAGTAGTGCTTTTCTTACCATGTTATTATTGTATCTTATTATGCTATGGACCCCCTTATGAGTTGTGTGCTTAATAAAGCCCGATTGACATCAACGTACACATCAAAGGAATATTATTCCATGCTGCCATAATGGGCCTGTTTCGGGCCTCCCTCCCTCTCTGTTGCCAGCAGGCTTAAGCTTTTTCTGGAGAGGAACTTCATCAGTTTTATGTAGTTTATGTAGAAATGGGTTAAACTTGGCCTATCTGGAGGACACCTACTTCCACTATCAAAACAAGTTAATGCAGAACCTTGGACAACCTTTCCAAATGGTAGGGATTTGTCTAAAGGCCTCAAAACAGAATTGAGGCTACATTAAGCCTATGTGAGGGCACATCGCTGACAGAAGGAGAAAACTTCATATTGGAGGAATTTCATACTCCAAGAAGAGGTTTGCCTAGGGAGGAAGTTGTCTTATCTGCTATGGTTGTAGTTTCCTGTGCACACATTTTTCTCTGAACTGCTTACCTTCCTCACTCAAGATCCATTAATTTGGTGATTTGTCACTTCATACCCAATAGTCACATGTACTGCTTTGTCCATTCAGTCATTTAAGGGGGAAGGAACATTACATTCTTTGAACTATGGCCAATTTCCCAATGATTGGACAAACATGATTCCAATTCACATATTTCATAAAAATACTCACATGAATGAACAGCTGGAGAGTGAGCCACGTTTTGTGCTGACAATTACTTCAGGTAATAAATTTTGCTTGAAGTTGAAAATCACACGTTGACAAGTAGGTAATCATCTACACAAACATGGAGGCCATATCAAACCACCCTACTCATTTTTACCATTTGGTTTGATGCACTTAATTTGAAGTCATTGGTTGCCTGAAAATCATTTCACCATGTTTTGAACTTGTAAGCACAAAACGCCAACTAAATAGAAACAGAGTTTCCATTCAGTAGGGTGTGTCTTGACTGTCAGACACACCCTCCCTGAATCAGTCTAAGTTGACATTGTTGGGCTTTCCACTGTGAAACCAGGAATTCATTTTATTCTCTTGAGTCATGTTAAACGGATACATGCAAATATTTAGCCTGTCATTTCATAACACATAATTCACCAGTGAGGGCTACTGTAGAGCAGGGGTTCTCAGGTACCACAGTCCTTCTGCTTATCTATCCTACCAGCTATTTCATTGTATTCACATTGCATCCCAGGAGTAGTAAGTCAGTCCCAGATTGGATTAGATGGATAAAATGAAAGGCAGCAAGACTGTGGTACTCAGGGACCAGGATTGAGAACAACTGCTGTAGAGCACAACATTGAAACAGGCTCAAATAACAAAGTCCACAACTGGCAGAATCAAGCAAAGTGCATCTTATCTCAGGGACAAGAGGAAGGCATGTGAGTTAATGAGGCCACTGTATCTCACTTGGGTTGTTAGTGAAGGGTGTGAGTGTATCTTTTGGGTTAACAGACCACGTGCATCATGACTGCCTGCCCCCCTACTCACTCACCTTTCACGCTTTTTCTGTTGACATCAGCACCTTTCTCCAACAGATACTGAGCTATTTCCTTATGTCCTTTGTAACAGGAAATCATAAGACACGTGTGGCCGTGTCTGTTGGCCACCTCCAGGTCAGCTTTGTGCTCTACCAGGTACTTCACAATGTCCAGGTGACCGTCGAAGCAAGCAGCTCTGAGGGGGGTTGAGTTAGTAAGAGTCGTGTTGTTGACAGACGCCCCGTGGCCCAAGAGGGACTGAACCACCTTGAGGTGACCAGCTGCCGACGCGGCCCAGAGAGGGGGGGCGCCCTCGATGGTCTCCCCGTCAAAGTTCACCGACCCCCCGATCTCGACGGGAGCACTGCAGCACTCGAGCAGATACTCCACCAGATCCAAGTGTCCGTATCGGGAGGCCATCAGCAGCGGGGTGGCGCCGTTTGTTTTCTCTCCCATCAGGTTGATCACCTCGTGTCCATCTTTGTTCTCCAGCAGTTTCTGCAGCAGCCGGAGCTTTCCGTCCCGGGCAGCGTTGAACACCGCCGTTTTCAGATCCATTTTTCTCACAGGGATTTTCCTTTCGCCTTGAAATAAAGAGTCAATGGCGTCAGTGTAGTGTGTCAGCTAACGTTAACCCGGGGTGTCTTTCCTTTGTTTACAGCTAAACCAGCTAATGGTTACATACAAGCCCGATGTTCTTTACTTCCCGATGTCAGCTTACTAGTACGAGCATCGCCAGTATTACGTGTACCCTTATGAAGCTAAACAACGGAGACAGTTAAAAAACGACCCTTGGCCCCCCCGGGCAGCGATCGATTTACTGTGGGACTCGAGCAATGTGGCTAATCAAGGAAGTTGATTAGCCAGTTTAGCTTAGCTTACTTCACCAACTCTTTGTGCTCATTCTAACGTCGCCCTTCCACTGCCATTTCCTTCCCGTTAGATCTGTTTTCTGCAATTGCCATTGTCCAACATTGTATATTCCCGGGACGTCAATGTTTAAATCCGTTTTATATGGAAAGCACCAGAGGGCCGAGAAACAACAATCCACCCCCGCCTCGCTGTGCTTGGTGGGGTTAGCTTAGCTCGGCTACCAAACGACGGTTCCCCTTGTTTCACTCAGTGACAACAGCGAGGATGTGCCCCCTTCTTCCTCTCTCACTCGCGTCGAGACACAGCAAAAACAGCGAATATATGTCATCCATGTAGCCAGTAAGTAAACTGGCTCGACACTAATCTCGGGGGAGGAGGTAATTAGGGCAGTTTGTCCGCCCACTGCTCCACCGGATGATCACGACTCGGTTCTGTCAAATCGAAAACAATGCAGTCTTTTTTCCCCTAGACTCGTTTGACGATTGACGTGCGAACGCTCCAATCACAGAGCTGCTAGGACGTGACGTAGGCAATGAAGACCTTCTTTCTTTTTTAGAAACATGGGATTTTGTATATGAACTTTTTTGGGGGAAATTTTCGGACAGACACTAAAAATGTATTTATTTATTTGCCTTGCTTGTTGCTGCTGGTTAGAGAAACATTTAAAACAGCGTGAGAAGGTGGCGTGGACTACGAATTAGTTTGATTATATCACACCCTACAGGTTGAAAGCAGAACAAACAAGACCAGAGTCAGCGTGGAAACAATTGTTTAACCTAGAATTGAGAAGACGTTTGAAGAGATTTTGAACAACAAATGGTGATTCACTTTACTCTACCTGCTCCAAATCAATGTTCTTGTACTCAGGAACTCAAATTCCTTCAGATCACTCAAACCCATTTAACTGTGTTCATCAATATGACAGTGGTTAATTAATAATAAAATAAATCCAAAACAAGACATTTACCAGAAAGTTTATTCAGCTATGCCAATAAGTTAACAAGTCCCCAGAGTGCCTCAGATCTAAGTGTCAAGAGAGAATGAACTTGTGTAGTCAGTGCACAAATCTAAAGTCAAATGACAACACTGCACCAACATAGAAAGAAACAGCTAATATAAAAGAAATCGGTTTTCACTTTTAGCACACCAGAGTATTTATCTCCTTCAACCAATTCGAGAGAAACGTACAAAATTCTAACACCAAGAAGAGCCTATTTTTTAATGAACTTACCAGTCAGAGGGAACATGGCATAACTCAGGAAACAAAGTCAAACCACAATTACTGGCAAAAAATAATAAAGCTTCAATAATTCTTAAATCAATTGAAATTGTAATTTTCCTGTGTTTCCTTAACCATGTCAAGTCCTCCACCCCCCCCATCAGACTTGGACCAAAAAAGGCCAAACTATCAAGTCAAAAACAGATTAAAAAAAATCACAAAAAGATGTTTTGGTGTCTTTTAAAGATTAGGCATACAGTAAGGTATAAGTTACATTTATGACAAAAGTTTTGCGTGAAGATAGTGTGATGTGTTTCTCCAGAAGGTGATCTGACCTAAGTCACCTTTGTGTCAGTTGTGTCTGCTGGATCTCTGAGCACCTGAGAAAGTGCCTCAAACTTCAGAAGACAACATTGTATTAACGCATGTTTTCAGACTTGTCCATCAACAGCAAAATTAGCCACCAGATTTTTGACAAGGAGGCAAATCCTAGAAAAGCAGGTGAAAGAACCACTGGTTGTTGCATCATTGATGTCTAGTGGAATCTGTAAAAACATACTAGAACAACAAGAACACATGTAAGATTTTTCTTTCCATATTGCAATTTGAATCTGCTGACAAATAAATTGGACAATGTCACAGAGCCACAACAGTTAATAAATCCATTACCTCTCAATCCTCCCAAGCCATCTAAATCTTGTGAGTTCCTTTTGAAAAGGAATTAGTGATCCAAATGGCCTGTGAGGGTCTAACCTTTCAAATTACAACCACAAATCCAATTACCAACATGGTCTTACATTCAGGGAATATTTTGCAAAATGAATATGAATTTACAAGTGTTGTACAAGTCAAGAGGACAATATGAGCCCACGAAATAAATAAGCTGTTACACTTTAAATAGCAACGGCAGAATTAGTTATAATATAGTAAGGGTTCCCATGAAAGACAAAAAAAGTTTTACAAAGTTGATACACTTGAAACTGCTGACATTGCCATTCAACTCACAATTTTTAATTTGCAGACACAAGAACAGTATTATTTGTTTTTTTGTCTTCCACAATGTAAGTCACACATTCACATAGATGTAATACAGAACCTACCATACCTGTAACTCTAAAATTTCAAGGAGATAATTCACCAGAGTGTGTTAAAAGAGTATATTTGTAGCATGACCTCATTAATACTTATAATTCAACAAATGGAATCTAAAACTATTAAAGACTGAAAACCTATTTTTAAGCAACTGGGTCTGCAGTCACTTGAGGAAACCACTAGTTCTGTAGCTTGGATTTCCACCCTTCAATTCAAATGCAAACCTGTGTACTATTTTTACTTGTTTCAAGTAAATATAAAGTTAATGATGGCTTGTGGGATATTCTGTATAGCATACTCCCTTCAAATAACTTATCCCAAATGACACAACTGATAATAGACAACAAACAGTGTCTCACCCAATCCAACCAGGTTTAATTAAGAAAGTAAGAAAAACGCACATTTTTTAATAACCAAATACAACCATTATGGGAAACCCCCTTTACCTAGCCTATGTTGTTTTCAGTGATCCGATGCTATACAGATAATGGAAAAAAAAATAGGTCTAGGTCTCTTATATTGTGACTATATTTAGGTGTACATGCCACTCCCTTGGCTATTACAGCACACACATTGGGCTGAAAAGGGGATAACAGATCTGGAAAAGAGGGGACAAGATGATGGAGCAACAAGAACACATTTACAAAAAAATACACATTTAGAAACAATATTTGAAGTACTTGAGGTTAGCAAAACCTAAGCAAGAACTTTTAGCCATTTTGCCCAGGACCGTTTGCATAAAGCTTCTAAGAATAGGAGAACTAAACGAGGATGACTTGTCAGACCATACAACCTGATAGTTTGATATAATCCGATCTCAGATCAGCACTGCTATTCTAACCTACTTTATGCGTAAAAGCCCAGGTCTGGATGAAGGAAGTGATGAAACAGATCCCAGGGTTCAGAGATTGTTACGATCCGACACGTGTTGTAGTGGTCTTCTTGTCAGAGAAGAAGCTTCTCAGCAGGACCACCTGGCTGATGCTGACCACCAGAAGGATGAAGGCCTCTCCGATGGACCAGAATGCCACGCGGGTGTTAAGGTCCTCTGCCCGACTGCGTCCCTGGGCCTCGCGGAGGCGGAAGTGCGTCTGGTAGTCGATGACCGACTTCAGAGCCTCATGGATGGACACACAGGCTGATTCCATCTGGGAATTAAGAAAAAAGGAGAGTTGAGACCAACGTGGGAGATTTAGGTTTTGGCGAATACCTTGGTCTAGTCAACTTAAGTCATCTTGAATATCTATTCCATTTAAAAATATTAATAATCATATCAATAATAATTGTAGCTGATAAAATCATGACAGTCGAATTAACCAAACGCTGTGGGCACTGAATAAAAGACATGTTGTCATCCTGGTTAAGACTCCAGAAGCTAGAAGATGACTGGCCAAGGCCAAGCCAGGGGTATTATTGAGGTATAAATGTTGCATTTTTATTCATAATTAATTTCAAAATACACGCATTCATTTTGTAATTCAGTGGCCATATAGGACAACTCTAACTTCTAAATTCAAGAGGCTTTCCAGAACCATCTAACTTGTCAATAAATATTGACTGTCAATACATTGGTTGTCAGTAGTGTAATGTGTAGTGCATAACTGCATGGTGTGACTAGTGCTCCCTGGGAAATAGTAATTATACTGACTGGAAAACAAATCCAGGTTTACATTTACTTGCTAAACACATATGCAAGTCAAAACCATACACCTGTATCTAGGTGCTGGCAAGCACCTGCGCCCAGACAAACACAAAAAAAAAAAAAAAAAAAAAACCCAAAAAAGGAAAAAAAAAAAAAAAAAAAAAAATTTAAAAAAAAGAAAAAGAAAGATGACAGACAAAGACAGACAGACAGAGTAGATAGAGTAGGTAGATAGATTAATGGAAGGATGGAAGGATGGATGAATGCAGCCTAAACAGAGCACAAGCCAGTGTCCTAGCTGAGCCGGTCCCAAGCCCGGAGAAATGCAGAGGGTAGTTCAAATAGCATAGTTTTCTTTGCATTTTGAAGGTTTTGGGGGATTTTACCCTCCAAAAATTTTCGGTCGCCTCCCTACGCTGTCTCCCTGCCCCCCCAGGTGGGTCAAGTTAAAT
>CABFOS010039851.1:8198-21050 GCA_900660315.1 Diretmoides pauciradiatus
CTTCTTCTGACATAATACATAAACCAATAGTTTAATGATGCATGAATGATATTATCCATCACCTTCAATAATAACCAAACTGACCCTACAACTTCTTTCCATTTGCACTGAGAGAAATCTTCCCCCTACGACGAACTGTACACCAAAACTAACCAAACTAACCAAACTAACCAAAACTAACCAAAACTAACCAAACTAACCAAACTAACCAAAACTAACCAAACTAACCAAACTAACCAAACTAACCAAAACTAACCAAACTAACCAAAACTAACCAAACTAACCAAACTAACCAAACTAACCAAACTAACCAAAACTAACCAAAACTAACCAAACTAACCAAACTAACCAAACTAACCAAAACTAACCAAACTAACCAAAACTAACCAAACTAACCAAACTAACCAAACTAACCAAAACTAACCAAACTAACCAAACTAACCAAAACTAACCAAACTAACCAAACTAACCAAAACTAACCAAAACTAACCAAAACTAACCAAACTAACCAAACTAACCAAACTAACCAAAACTAACCAAACTAACCAAACTAACCAAACTAACCAAACTAACCAAACTAACCAAAACTAACCAAAACTAACAGCCTACAGTATAGTATTTTCTACTACAAACAACAAATTCCTGTTGTAGACTACTGAACTAATATTCTATTCAGTTTATCTTATATTCAGAGAAATAAGATGCAAGATAATCTATATCCTATGATTATTTGGGTTAAATTGCATAAATTGCAGACCTATTTTAACTGGAAGTGCTTTGGACTTGTGGGCATCTAATAACTATTATTGTTTTCCTAATATAGTGGATATAAGTGGAAATGATAAAAGATAGAGAATTGTTCAGTGCATCATAGTTGACTTTTTATCTGTAAAACTCGATGTGAAGTTTGACTTCTTCTGTTGTCAGATGATCTGTAATTATTATCACCTGTTAACTTAGCACAGAAAGTCTTTATAAACTCCCACCTGAGTGAAGGAGTGAACCTGAGGAATCCATGATGCGAAATGCGTTGTTTGCGCCTATATTTTTTGCATTAAAAACTCAATTTGAACACTCCTGTGTGCTGGATTATCTTCAATTTGAATATTAGACCTATTTTAAACGTAGCACTACCCACCCTTAATAATAAAGTCCAGCTGCAGAAGGCAGGGTTGGGATTCCCAAAATATCCTGACATCAAAATCATCTTTTATTTTTCCACTTTCCAATTTACAAAGAGAGAAACGTTCCACATACCAAAATCTATTCCAGTTTCCTCTGTGTTACTGTGCTTTTGGTCTAAACAGACCTTCACCAGAGTAACACTCAGCATCAGAACATATACATCAGAGCATATGAGTCATCACCTATAGGGAAATTATGTGTTGTGGCATTCCATTCTCTCAGTTAAATCCCTATCCACTGTCTTGTGTGAATGTACTGAAGGTCTATTAGACTGCTGGTGAATAAAGATAGAAAATTGCATGGATCTACAGTAACTGTGGGAGAGTTTTCTGTCTCTATGGATTTTGTATTACATAGCACCTTGGGAAAGTGCGGCTTTGTACTCTGCAGTTTCCAGTGATCTTAATCTTCCTATGCTTTTGTGAAACGAGATTCCAGTAGCTAGACTCAAAATGGATCCCTATAGTCAGGAGACACAGGTGTCTTTGTTGTCCTGGGACGCAGCCGTCTGGCAGCCATGACACCTTTATGACAGCGGCCTGATCCCAGTGCACTCTGGGAGCCCTCGCGTTGATGGATGATTCCTCTGCTGCCCGATGCCATTGCTTCCAGGTCCATTTCCCCGGTGGTGCTCAAACCTGCGCTGTTTGGACAGCGGATCTGCTGAGAATGGAGAACTGGTCAGAATGGCTCAATGAGCTTTTGTGTATGATGGAGAGGTTTGTTGGTTGTACTGGTGAGTTGAAGGGCTGAATGTGAGATTGTCTTACACTGAAGACAAAGACTACTGTTCTACTGTGAGTTTGAGCAGCTGCTGATATATTTGATTGATATGTTTTTGTGTGGACCTACAGCGATCCTTTAGAGTTTAGACTTAGATATCAGATAAGAGCTTTGTTGGAGTAACTTTACCTGAAATACATCGATCAAGTTGATCTTTATTTGTCAGAGTTCTTGGGGCGACCCTGTACCTTTTTTCTTTTTCTATTTGTCCCACATCACAACACAAACATGTTTAGGTAAAGTACATTTACATGAAACTTAATCTTTTTTAAAATTATTCTTATAGGCCTATTTCTCACTATGATAGGGTTGGGAGAAAAATGGTAATTGTTAATGAGGCCGTTATTAATAACTGGTTTCATTTAGACATTTTTTCTTGTCTGTTCATCTCTTGGCTTTTCTAGATCAAAACCGCCCATTGCTCACATGAATAAAAGAATATTGAACAAGACGTTGAAGAAACTGCTTTTATGAGGGTGCCCATGTCTGTTATAGGAATGGAACCCCCGTATTTTATGCTCTGGATATAGACAGTAGTTCTGATACTTTTATACTCTTGGCACAGAACCTTGGAAAAAAGCCAAAAGCTCAGACCCACAGTTTGAACAGTGATCGTCTGCAGTATACTGCACTTTGCATGGGTTTTTGTTGTTGCCTTCATGCCAGACAATCAAGACTCATTCTCCAACCCACACATTTTCATGTTGTGTTAATGTTGTGCACTTCTGGTGAACAACACTGTCTATGTTCACTGTGCTCAGCGGGCACTTTGATTGAGTAGTCCTCTGTGTGATGATTTGCAGAGTCAAACTGCTGCTGGATTTCCTGACTCCACACCAAGCAGGGGAAGAGCAGGTCAGTGGTACCAGCCAGAGGGAGCAATAGACCCGGGTCCCGAGGCCTGGTGGGGTTCCTGGTATCCACTCGGCTAAAGACACAACATCCAAAGCAGCGTTTGCAGGAAGTCTCAGATAATTTAATGTCGTGCAGCTCCCCAACTCGGGCCCATCTTGACTGATTGTGCAATGGAAATGGAAGATTTATTACTCCTGCAGGAGTCGCTAATCACGGGAGACGAGAGGATGGGGGTGGGTGGCTGGTGGGGGAGGAAGGATGAGTAGAGGAGGGGTGCGTCAGTGGCTATCGCTGACCACATCCGGTTGAGTACACACAGGGTGACTCGCCAGACTCTGACCCACAGGTACACAGGCTGACACACATGCAAACATGCTCATAGATGTACACGTATACATGACATATGTACTAGTCACACACACACACACACACACACACACACACACACGTTCCTTGTATTCCTCCTTCAACACAACGGCCGTCTTGGGAGGATGTGCGGAAGACATTGCACGTTTCCTCCTCGTTCTCTGCTGTTCAGCGCCATGTGTGAGAGGCTGAAAACAGACGCAGAGTAGAGAAGCTAAAGAGGAGGAATAGATTTGCAGGTGGCCTAAAACAACAATAAGGATGAAAAGAAAGGGAGGATGTGTGTTCATTTCTTTCAGCTCCTTTGCAAGCGACGGGACGGGGGATTAAAAGAGGGGAGTGCAGAGAAGGAAAAAGGAGAACAGTCTTGTTACATGAAGTCTCTCTTGGGTCCATTTCATTTGACAAAACCCAGCAGAGGTTTGTCTTTTACTTGGCAGTGCTCAGGAAGGTGAGACTGACATGGCCGAGACAGATCCTCACTGTCAGATCAAAAAGGATGAGAAGCAACAATAGACAGAGTGAAAATACTGAAATGTAATGAAATGTACAGCAGACAGTTCTGACTTTGTCTGTTCAGTGTTGTAGACTGAAATGAGTGTCAGAGGTAATGATTCTCTATCGTTGGTGTCCAGAAAACACATATTTTTATTTGAGCAGTCTCTTGAATTTAGAGCATATTTCTCAAACCTGTCTGGCACTGAGCCAAAATATCCATAATGTATTGTCAACTGCTAAAAATATATGGGTGTCATGTTGGCGCGTTGGTCACATAAGGTTCCTCTGGGACACTTCTTACCTATTTTCTCTTGAATATTTTTGCTACTTTTATCTCCACTGCTCTTCCTGTAAAATACTCTACTTTTACATTAGTGATATATGAATACATACGTTTACATTAGTGATATATAAATATAGTATAAATATTAAAGTACTAGTTATTATTGTTACTGTGGTGTCCTGGGACCTTTGTCACATGTCCCTCCTCCCCTCTCTCTCTGTCCAATAGATTCAGGAGATTCAAGGGGTTATTTGTCACATATCTATAATAAACAGTATAAGAGTGCAGTGAAATGTATGGTGACACTGCGCTACAGATAGAAAAGGAAAAGGACATTAAACTACTGTCGGATTTATTATTAAACTATTAAACCTTTCTTACAATATAAGAAAAAACAAAACAAATATAACAATATAAAAATGTTATATGTGCAATGTAATGTACAATTTATGAGGCAAAGAATAATCTTTTGGGAACACTTTACTTTACGGTTAACTAATGCTTAATTAACTATAGTGATTAATCAGTAATTAAGCACATATTAACATGTTAGTTATTAGTACGCATCATTCATGGTCAATATACTGATTAATGTATAATAATACTTAATAATGAGGTCGTAACTACATCTCTAACTATTAGTTTAATTAATAATTTGGTAATGTTTTAGTTATTTGTGGCTCCTGAAGAGTTAATGAATATGAGTATAATGTTAATATAACAAAATGGTAATAAATAATCAATGACTTAATGAACAAACCAGTAACTACTGTAACATCAGCTCATATTAGTGAATTTGTATGATTTTGTTTTCAAATATACAATGTCTCAGGATGAGAATAATGTTGTTCATGATGTTTTGTAAATAAATGTAGTTTATATATTGAATGAATTTGAAAACCTGATTATCTGACCGCTCCTCTATAACTCAGATGAGATCAACCTGCAGAGTGGAGGTTTCCCACTTAAACTATCTGATTGGATGGATTCCAACAATAGTTTAGTGAGGATCAAATCAAGAGCACTCTATCTGTGTTTACTGGACTCTACTGCTCTGAATGGCCTAGATGGACTTAACACGGTATCAACTTAGACATCACTTTAAATAACTGCATCCTCTCTGGTCCTTTACACAGTCATCACACAATCATTTATTTCCTCCATCACTTTTGTTGTCTACTTATAGTCGACCTGCAGACGAACAACCCCATCCCACCCAGACGAAAAGAAGAAGTCGATCTGCAACTCATTTGTTTCGTTATTTTTAAATTTGTTATTTTGCTTCTAAGTGTTTCCCAAATTTCCCCTCTGTTCCTCCCAAACAACACTGGAAAACCTTCACTCAATCATAACATAGAGGAATCATTTCAAAGATATCTGACTCTTCTGTCATTAGTTGATCAATTATCAACATGTATGTATGGGAAAAGGAATTGGGAACACAACTAAGTGAAGTGTGTTGGGAGGAAAGTAGAGATTAGAATACAGTCGATCACTTCTTGTGCTCTGTTGGACTTTAATCCAATTCAAGTGTGTGTTTGTTTATTTTATTTTACTTTACTTTCTTTGCTGTGTTTTTATTATTATTATTTATAGGGAGAGTTTTTCTTCCAAATACAAGATTTTAAATTATTTATGTGATTGAAATTTTGTAATTATTATTTTTCAGTAAAATATTGGAAGAAATGGATGACTTTTTAAATCGTATTTAATAATATATGTACACAAATAGAGAATACATACATCCAATATTAAAGTAAGTAAGTAATAGATTTGTTCTTATGTCCTAAATAATTGTCTTCCTGGAGATTTGTTCTATGATCATTGTATGGATCTGATCACTTTCATTCATCCTCAATCATGAGCAGAAATCTAAAATATGCAGATTATTAAAACATTACCATTACTTTCTACACTTTGTGCTCTGTATGTAAAATGTAGAATCGTTCGGCTTTACTCATAATGCTAAATAATTATAATTTATTAGTTATTTAGCATATTATTGACTATGACTGAAGCATAGTTAACAAACATGTTAACACATGGTTAACACACTCCCCCCCCCCCTCAAACACACACTACATTATCACATCATGATGTTATCTTAACTTTCACTATCTTATATTTTCACAGCGGTGTCCTTCCGTATTGGCCTGTCAGCTTTGTAGGATGGGGGTCTTTGATGTGACCGGTGAACTGCTGTCTCACTACACAATAACAGTGTGCAGATGGAGCTGATGGAGAAAGATCTCAGGGCCGGAGAAGGACACGCTTACATTTCTACGGTCTCTTCTTTTAGTGCTGACCTTTCACACCTCCGGCCATCCATCACACTCTTTCCCGCCCAGAAGCAGAACTTTGAGCTAAGGACCGGGGTTTCAAAATAAAAGTACGGTGGGCTTTGTAACACTGTGGGGGCTTTGTAGGAAGACTTAACATATACTGTGATGTCAGCTGGTTCAAAGCTACAGTAGCTTAGGACATTTATTGTCACCTACATATCACCCACTCACTGTCCCATTTCCCTCACAGTCACTACTTTACTTTGTCTGATAAACAATGGGTATCAATGGGTGAATTTTGTGTATTTTCTAGATTTTATTATGGTGAAATCAATCTTAGTTCATACTTTTCTTTCCAGTGACTTTAATACTCTGTGGTGTCAAGAATTTTTTAATTCTTTTGAAGTTAATGACTGTATACATGCCACATTTGTGATTAATGCTTCTATATCCAGATGCATGAGTCATAACTGGAAATGTTTTTAAATGGAAATGGTGTAGTGCAGCTGCCCATGTAACCGCAAGTCGCATTTCTCCACAAATGCAACATTTTTAGCGTAGTCCTGGTGCTGCGGTTTGGTCGCGAGCCCCCTCACTTAAATAGAGCGCTTGGCTGAATTCTGTGCTTTCAGTGGCAATATCTTCCGTATGTCGAAAACCCATTTTAAGACTATTCCTGTTGAGTGTTGAGGGTGAAGTCACCGACTGTTCCGAGGTCTGACAAATGTTTTCTTATGACTGCAGTTATTGAGCTTTGCCCACAAAAAAGGTTGTATCCCCCGAGTGCCGAATCAGGAGTTATTTCAAGAATGTTTCCTGCAGCTGAATCTGCTTTTATCATCAGTGCGGAGGAGATATTGCTCAGACTGTCCCCATCCTTATTTTTGGTGGCCGCGGCCTTTATTTCTGTGCCGACGTCAACTCACATTTAACATTAAAGGGCAGCAGCAGTAGTCTTAGAAACGAGTGTTGCATGAACTTCAGTGCTTTTCAAAGTCCTGAGAGCAAAATCAATCTAAAACAGCTAAAACTAAAACAATACAAATGTAAAAAAGATGTACAAGATTAATGAGAGAGTAAGAAAATATGTTTTCGCTCCGTGGACGAACTGCTTTCTTGGTAACCATTTGCCTTGATAAGTGAAAGAGAAACCTACAATTTGACCTACTTGGGTGTTTTGGCAAGATCCTACATCCCACAATCACAATACCATCAAATTAAATCTAATCCATAAATTTGGCCACCCCAGTGCCTTTTAAAGGAACCTCTATGGTGAAAGAACAACATTCCAGTTGCGTTGGTTTACACTGCTGATATTAATACTATCATTACAATTGGACATGGTTTATTTTGACTACTATTACCACTAATACAATAATAGCCCCTAATAGAGGCTGAGTGAGGGGGGAAGCGGGTAAAGGATTGGCTTGGAGTTATTCCACCCCCAGCAGCTGCAGCGGGGGCCCGGAGGGGTCAGACGTACAGTAACACTTGACCCCAACTCTGTGTGGGTGTGTGTGTATGTGTGGAACGACCATCCCACCCTCCCACCGCCCTCTGTCCCTACAGACCAACAGAAAGGGCAGTAACCTCTGAAGGCTTTGTTTGGCCGACCTGAGTCTGAGCATAGGCCCACCATTGTAAGTCCCGGGACTCCTATGCTCTCGCTCTTGTTTTCTTTGGGAAGCAGGAAATTGGATGACTGGCTACCTGCTACAACAACATCCTGTACTTGAGAAGCCGTCTTTTCACCCATACCCACCTATTATTTCCCTTTTCCATCATACGCAAGTGGTCAGCCAGTTTTTTTCTCTCTGGTCCTAGGGGCCCCATGCATAGGTTTGTCTAGGTTCCACTCAGGTTGAGATCAAATTGGCCCCATCCAGATGCTTCCGTTGAAAATAATGTGCAGGGGCCAAATAGTTTAGCTCTTGGAGCGCGACTCCACCTTGTCAGGTTAATGGCCCTTTGTGAGCTGATTGGAATGAAAGTGATGGTGTGCAAACGTGAATATGCCTATTCACACTCCCATCTACTTAAAGCGCTGTCAGTGCATGTCAGGTCAATTCAGACCAATCAGGATGATCTGCGCTGGGTCTAGAGGAGACCACTCGCCACTATGTAAACATCCTTACGGATTATGGTCCTATAGCCTGGATCTAGGTGGGCGTCAATGAGAGCTGATTCACATCTGACCTGGGGGGTATCCCACCCCCGCATGAGGTATTAATGAAGATAATTACATCATTGGAAGGGATTTTCTGTCTGCTTTCTGCATCGCAGCGGTCCTCAAATGATTTCATGTCATGGACACCCAAACAGACACACGTTAGACTATGGATTCCCATTTGATAAGACTCCCACAGTCCCAGAAACCCCCTTACAGGAATATTTTTGCTGCTGTTGATTTAGCAGTGATTTGTGTAACTGTCTGCAGTGTATAGGGGATGATGTAATGGATGCACACACACACACACACACACACATGCGATTTATAACATTTGATGTCAGATTCTGACATCGAAAGCAGATGAAAGTAAAATATGCTTCTGTGGGCAGAGACCCAGTGGTCATTTTTCTCTCGTGTCTTGGAGATTGTAGTCATAATGTCTGACCAAAAAAGTCTACACATGACAAAAGCATCAGCCAAGATTACAGATTTACCTGCGGGCAAATCATAACTCAGTTGTTGTGGGTGGAAGAAATTATCAAGATATTTTCCCCATTTTGTAGCAGATGATTTATTCTATTTGCAGAGATAGGCAACATCTGTGTTTTATCAATAGCATTCAAAACGTAGAAAAAAGGAATAGTAAAAAGAACTTATTTGACAGAAAAAACTATATTATAGGAAAAAAATGACAAAATGAAAAAAATAAAAAATCAGATTTGGAGGCACTTATGGTTTGGCAACACTTGTGCAGTTTGAGTTTCCGCAGGTGGTTGTAGTCAAAGCGCCATAGGCCATGATTACGATACGGGAACCGAAGGGGATGTACTCAAACACAATCACATCACTGGTCGGATATGTCATCGCTGACCTAAAAGCTATTGCATGGAATTTGTCGCTGTGCTGCAACACTCAATGAGCAGAGAGCCTTTATAGTGATTTATCATCTCTAATCTCCGACCACAGTCAATGCAACAAAAGTTGAGCTTTCAAACAGAGCATTTGTCATTGGTCTGTCAAAATGGAGTTCGATATGGACATTATTCAACTGAGCCGTACAGTATTTACAACAGAAAACAAAAAAAGGAGTTGCAGTGTTTTTTTCCTGGGATAGCAAGTCTATAATTATTTGATTCCTGCAGCCAACTTTCCAATGAAGTGATTGGAGGTCACATTGCGCTGCATTGGTGTCCAGTTGACCCCCACTCCCTTTGTCTCACAAGGACGTCCCCGTCTCCTTTTCACAACGATGGTCTCATCGTTACTTTGTTCATTCGGAGCTGGGCGAGGCAGCGGAGTCCATGTCATCATTCTCCAGGTCGTTGGGCGAGGCCGACTGTCCTCCTTTCACTCTCTTCCACTTCATCCTCCTGTTCTGGAACCACACTTTCACCTGGAGGAGGAAACAGAGGGATTGTTACATAAGAACATGTCCTTTCACGCTGGAATACAGCTTGTGGTGGGTCTCCTGTCCACTCTTGATTCCCTTGTCCCTTACTTACCAGCATGACACATGGCCACACTGTTGATTGAACTAAATCAAAAGTGCACTCTGGATTTTGATTTTCTAGCAAAAGAGTGTGTGTAACTTCTCCAACATTGTTACATCAGCATATGTAATACAAATAGATAACACCGTATATTACTATAGGACAAGTAAAGCTGTGACAAGAGCCAATTTAACCTCTTTAAGATCTAATTCTTGGCAGATTTCCTCATAAGACAAATGAACTCCCGGTACATAACAGCTGCATGAAGAGAGGATGGATGGATTGGTATGAAGGAAATTTGTCTTAGGCCAATTCCTTCTTCCTGTTCCTGCTATACAAAGGCTATACACTAACACAACTTCAAATAAATATTCATTGTCAAGAGTTTTTCAATGTTTTTGCAATTTTGAACAAAATGTACAACACGGCCAGCAAAGAAAAGAGGCAAATCATCCCCCTCAGATCTCACAGCACTTCGTCTGCTTTTGCCGTGTGCAGGAAAAAGAGTAGGCAATACAAACTACTCGCTCTTGGCTCACAAATCTCTCCAAATGCAGTCAGAGAGTATCGTATGGACAGTAGGTCGCAGGAGTCAACTATCAGGATGTCGGCCTACACAGTGGATTGTGCTCAGCTGTATCATCATTACACTGCTCCGAAATTAGTATGATATCATTCTTGAACCGCTCAGCCAAGAATAGCAGCAAAAACACACACTTCCTAAACCCCAAGAAGGTGACAGAGAAAGAAGGACTGCAGAAAGAAAGTGTGGTGTGCACATTTAGAGAACTTTTGCTCAAGATGTCACACACTCATTAAATACGGTAACACACTGCATAACTCATTCATAACACCTGGAACAGTTATGAGAGTTATATGACACATTCATGAATACTGATTAAATCCTTAATGTCAGCTGTCTGGGTGCTTGTGTAATATTGGGTCATTCATGAAGTGTGTCATTTCAATGAATGAAAATAGAAATAAAACTCTTCTTCGAGCAGTATGAATGGGTTAGAAACCAGTCAGAAACCAAAGCCATGGAAAGTGTTAACACAAATACCAAATAGACACTGTAACATAATGAGCTGAGCTTTTGAGATGAGTGGGTGATCTCTGCGCATCCCACTAAGCATTCCCCACAGCAACTCTGGGACATAGATTAATCTGTTCCCACACTATTTCTAATAGCCTCTCCATCTCCGAGTTCGTCTGCTCGTCGTGACTGATTGAAGGGACGGCAAAGCGCCAAGACATGTAGGATGAGTTGGAAAAAGTTGCAGTGGGACTCTCAGCGCTGAGTTAAGATGGGACCTGGCTCCCTGTGTGTGTGTGTGTGTGTGTGTTCCTGTCTGTGGATGTGTGTCAGCACATGTCTCTGTGCGTGCGAGTGTGTGTGTGTGTGTGTGTGTGTGTGTGTGTGGTTCAGAGGTCTGGGAAATAGATCTGGGGGAGCAGCAGACTACAGTATGTGTGGTCACTGTGGCACTGTGGCCTCATTAGGAGGAGCTGGGACACTGCATGGGTCTGAAAGGCAGACTGAGGTTTCATGCAGCGACATGTACCAATGTTAGCTTCCATCCACTCATTATCACTACATGTCATTCTACTGGAACAAATGAGAACAAATATTCTAGAAAAACAACAAGAGGCGATTATAATTTAAATAAAACCACAGAGAATGAGTGTGTGGTGGTACTGTGGTGACAATGAGGACAGAAAATAGATCATATGAAAGGTTTCGTGTTTTGGATATATTGAATAATGGATGGATGAGTTGGTAATGAGTAATGAAACACGTCTGAGGGATACCTGTCTCTCTGTGAGGTCCAGGTTGACAGCGATCTCGTAGCGACGGAGTCTGGTCAGGTAGTTGTGGTGGGTGAACTCTGCTTCCAGCTCTCTCAGCTGCTCCTTGGTGAACGCCGTGCGCTCCTTCCTGGCCTTGCAGCTGGAGTCCACCTTAAAGCCGGAGTCCTGGATGTCTGCACAACAATAGGGACGACATTTCAGGCGCTTGTGTGTGTGTATGTAGAATCGCCCCAACCACCAGTAACTATAATCTCTATAGGCTATTTGCTGTAAAAAACATTTTTTTATATATATAAGTTTGTTATATGTAGATTACATTCCCAATATAAAGCTAAATATGAAGACAAATTAAGTACTAATTAATTTAAAGAAACATTTCAGTATTCGATTATATTTTTAATATTAAAAATATTTTTAAATTTTTTATCAACAGGTCCTTCTCTACTGTTTCTTCATTAGGCATTACACAATACTCTCAGTGTGTATTACATGGTATTACATGGTATTACATGTATTACATGGTATTACATGGTATTACATGGTATTACATGTATTACATGTATTACATGGTATTACATGGTATTACATGGTATTACATGTTATTACATGGTATTACATGGTATTACATGTATTACATGTATTACATGTTATTACATGTTATTACATGGTATTACATGGTATTACATGTATTACATGTTATTACATGGTATTACATGTTATTACGTGGTATTACATGTATTACATGTATTACATGTTATTACATGTTATTACATGGTATTACATGGTATTACATGTATTACATGTTATTACATGTTATTACATGGTATTACATGGTATTACATGTATTACATGTATTACATGTATTACATGTATTACATGTATTACATGTATTACATGGTATTACATGTATTACATGTATTACATGTATTACATGTATTACATGTATTACATGGTATTACATGTATTACATGGTATTACATGTATTACATGTATTACATGTATTACATGTATTACATGGTATTACATGTATTACATGGTATTTCTACCAACTTCATTAACCCCATTCTCTTTTTCGTGTGGTTAATCTGATTTGAATTAACTCCTCAACCATTTTGTGACCGCCTCTAG
>CABFOS010039856.1:0-12536 GCA_900660315.1 Diretmoides pauciradiatus
CCATACCTTGGAATTTGTCGTTTCTCCCTCTCTGTGTCTTCCTACGCTCTTTGCCTCTCCTCTCTCTTTGTCACTACTCTTCTTGCCTCTCGTCTCTCATTGGTGTGCTCCTCTCCCTTTCCTTGTTACTCCTCTCTCCTTGTTACTCCTCTCTCCTTGTGACTCCTCTCCTTGTTACTCCTCTCTCTTTGTTACTCATCTCTCCTTGTGACTCCTCTCTCCTTGTGACTCCTCTCTCCTTGTTACTCCTCTCTCCCTGTTACTCTGCTCTTGGTACTCCTCTCTCCTCTCCTTGCCTCTCTCCTCTCCCTGTTACTCAGCTCTCCATGTCAAGAAAAGCAACCAAAGATCTTTTGGCGCTTAGCACTGGCACTTACAAAGGACTTGCATATATCGCCAAGGTTCAGTTTATCAAGATATGCCTGGTGTACGTAGCATACTGCCACATTATTCAGCCTGGTCTGAGTCATTGACGATCTGAGCCATGTCTTCAGCCTCCGCAGGGCACTAAAAGATCTCTCAGCCTCTGCAGAGGATGCAGGGACAACAAGAAGCAACCTCACCAACGTCTCCACCTGACTAAAGAGCCCCCTGACCTCAGGCACCATGTCCCTAATAATGCCTGCCACTTCCAAGCTAGTTGTGTAAGCATAGTTGGCCCTGAACATGGCTAGTTGTACTTTGAGAAGGTCTAGGTTAACTTCTGGGTACTCTTCCAGTATTTGATCTACTTTTCCACTGAGAAGTACACCTTCTATGCTCTCCAGCTTTAAGAATCCAGCTTGGTCAAATCTTTCACTGAACTGTGTATTTGCAGTATCAAGAGCAGTGAAGTACTGGGTTCGGAAGTAGGACTGGGCATCAGGATGGGAATAGGCTTCTGCCGGACCGGTGTAGCGTTTTGGTGGTCTGCGGATATGGGGCATCTGGATGGCTTGGAGGTCCAACTCTGTCACCTTTGTCTGTGCAGTGGAAAACAGCGAGTCAAAGTGATCAACACAGCGCTTGTTTTGCATGCTTGTTCTGGTGTGGTCCACTGCTTCCAACATGCCCGACACAGTTTGTTGTCGGCACTGCAGAGAGGTGTTCAGGTTCTCCAGTTCAGCCATCAGGTCTTCAGCCAGTACCAGGCCAAGAACTGTGTTTCCTCTTAGAAAGGAGGCATGGAGGCCACTGGCTTTTGCTGAGGTGTCTGTTGTGCTTTCTGAAGCCATTTCTTCAAGTGCTGTAAGCACTGAATCATACTGGCTGAGAACTGAGCGTATGGCAGGAGTGCGGACAGTCCACCTGGTGGGACACAGGGGCTTTAAGGAGGTAACAGCACCCTGTTCTGACTTAGCTATGTCCTTGAAGATCACTTTAAACTTGCCCGATTGGTTGAAAAACACTCCTAGTTCATGGACAAGTCCCATAGAATCTCTGATGGCACAAGAGACACAGACAGCCTGGGTTACCAGATTCGAGCAGTGTGCGCCACAGTGGCAGTAAACAGCCAGGGGTTGTTTCTCTTTCATGATGGCTTGCACTCCCTGATGACGTCCTGACATGTTAGCGGCACCGTCGTATGTCTGCCCACGAAGCTGACTCAACGGAATGTCTAGACGTGTCATCACATCACAAGCAGCCTTGGCAATGGTTTGTCCAGTGGTGGATGAAACTTCATAGAGTCCCAGAAACTCTTCCCTTGGCTGAAGATCTCCGTCAACAAAGCGAACACAGATAGACTCCTGCTCGACTCCTGAAATATCCTGAGTACCGTCGATGATGAGTGCGAACTGGAACACTGGGCTGGATTTGACTTCAGACACTATTGCTTTCAGGATCGCACTAGCCATTAACTTCATCAGTTCGTTCTGGATCTTGAAACTAGTGAAGTTGACGTAGTTCCCCAGCCATGAAGTAAGTTCAGCATCGCCCTGTGCCTTGAACTTTATGAGCTGAAAGAAGTTCCCCTTCTCCTTTTCACCACCTCGAAATGCCAGGCCTTGTCGTGCCAAAAACTTTGTGCCTTCAACTATTTTCATCAGATTCCGTCTAGCTGCTTGTTGCTGTGTTTCGATCTGTCTGTCCAGTTGGGCATTAACTGGATTTGGCTCTTGTAGCCGGATCATTTTAGCCAATCTGTGACACTGGCTGCCTTCATGACTGTCAAACCCCCTAGCTCCGTTATTCCAATTGCGGAAGCCTGTGGTGAGGAAGGCTGGGTCTGCTTTTGATGCTAGCCTAGACTTTTCTGTTGTGAAATACTTTGCACAGAGGAAGCAAAGTACACCTTGTTTAGAGGGAGAGTAATGGATCCATGGGTATGTTTTATACCACTTGTGTTGAAAGCGGAGTGTTTTGTTTGCTACTTTTTGAGTTGGTATTTCTCGGATATCAGGCTGATTTGGGTGCAGACCTAAATCTTCTCCTGAGTTTCCCTCTAGATGTTCTTGCTCTTCCTCACTTTCTCTACCCTGAACATACCAGAGGGAAAATAATATAAATATCAATAATAAATATATATAGCTGTCCTTAAATGATTATTGCTATGGCTGTCCTTAATTTATTATTGCTATGAAAATGATGTGACGTCTCTCTTAACATTGTGACTTAACATTTACACTCCACTTCATGACAATTATTTTGGGTTCTCAAGACAAACTTGTCAAGCAACTAGAGTGGAAATTAGGCTTTAGATAACTCACCTCGCTGCCAGACGCCTCCCCCGCGCCTTCATCATCAACAATGCGTTCTCGCTCTTCTCTTGTGTCCTCTGTCTCCCGTGGTCTACTCTGAAAACAGCAGAGGGGACACGGAAATAACCTTACAACATTGTAGCAGCGTTATGCCATGCGCCATAACAGCGTTATGCTGGCGGGCATTGCACCTCCTGACGTTAGAAAAGCAGTGTAAGTCAGCCAGTAAGTCAGAGCGGTCGATGAAAATCACAACAAAGTTTCTTATCCAGCACAGTACCACTGGAAACCCGGGATCTTTCGATCCGTAGGCGAGAGCTCAACTGGCTGATCTATTGGCCTACCTGGGCACAAATACTAGTATTTTTAACAAAAAAATCAGCCGATACAAACAGATGTACCGTGGCGTCTCTATAACAAATATATCTACTCCTCTCTGCTATTTTAGCCTACTCACCTCAATCTCAAGTTGGACCGTGGTGCCGTCGTCGTCGTCTTCCGAACTCTCACTCTCCTCCAATCTCCTCCCAACTTTCACTCTCTTCCAGACTTTCCTCCAAACTTCCCTCTCTCTCTCTGGCTCACGCTCACTCACTCCACCCTGAACACAACAGAGAGAACATGGAAGAAATGTTATGTTGTCACTGAGACGAGTTGTGCCCCACAGTCCTTTACAACATACACATAAAATAAGGTTTGCCAACATTAGCAAACTAGCTCTTATAATTTTCTCACATGTCTGAAATGTTACTAACTCAGCTTTCTTCTGAAGAAAAACACAAAATTACGCATGCTCATCTCTTAGGCTACTCACCTCTTTGTCACTGCCGTCCCTGTCCACCAAACTTTCCCTCTCTCCTCTCTCTCCTTCACTTTCTCCACTCTAAACACAGCAGAGACAATGGAACAAATACAGTAATACAGTAACAGTGTTGGGCAGTAACTAGTTACTAGTAACTAAGTTACTGTAATGTATTACTTTTCCCTAACTATACTACTTTTTGACAAGTAATATGTAATAAGTAATATATTACTCTTTTGGAGTAACTTTCCTAACACTGTTCAGTAATCATATATATCAGCAAACAATAGACCAGTTGACTACAAATAAAAATGTTGAGATACCCTAAGGCGATTTTCATCATGGATACCGAATACTTGGGCTTTGGGCACCAGTAACGTTAATACATTTCAGTGATATAGCATTTTAGCCCTCTGTTGGGCCACTATCAGATCGGGACATCACTACACACATGGGTTGTTGTCCAGCACCAAGGGCTGGAAATAAACACCAGCCACTGGCCAAAAAGTGGGAACATTTCTAAGTGACTCCTAGATTGTGGAAGGCATTCTGGCTCATTGAAATGTAACAATTTTACACACTACACACAATGGGTACCGAGATGATTTTGCTGAAGTAGCCTATAGATCACATTGAAGAACACTGAATAATGTGTGTAGCTCATACTGTTATGAAATACGGTTTATGACACTTCATCATTCATTTATGACATTCATCTCATTTTCTTCCACTCACTGTTACTTACTTTGCTTTTCTTGAAAAAGCCACGGATGTCCTGGCTGCCCTTCTTCCTTTTACTCATATTGAACTGAAAGAATATGTGTGTACGTTAACGGTTAGCATCTGAATACATACAGCACTGGTGATGTGAGAGGCTAACTAGCTAAGTTTATGACTACTAACGTTAGCTACCTAGCTACCAGCTAACGTTAGCCAAAAATTCAGAAGGGTTGTGTGGGGTAAAATAAAAAGTGCATTCACACACTGCTGGCTAATTTCGGAGCCCGAAATAACATCTGTCGTCATAACGTGGTCAACATAGTCATAAATTGATCATTCATTCACAACTTTGATTATGAGATAATTACCTACCTTGCTCTGACTGTTCGCCGATGCTGCAGAGGTGTCTTCATTGAATGAATGATTGACACATCAGAGAAATGCCGCCGCCGCCTCCTCTGTGTCGCGGCGCATGAACCCAAAGAGTTTAGAATTTCACAAGAGAGCACACATAATGCTAACTGGCGATGCAAGATCTACTACGGTGCCTAGCTAACTGAAGCATCTTGTGTTCAATTTGTCTTTGTGTAGTTGTCAAACTGAAAAGATCAGCGCTGACAGCGCGCACAGCCACAGTGCGTGCAACTGCAGCAGAGGACTAACGTTTGCGGGTACTCTTTAGTGAAAGAGAGAGGATTTTGATAATGCATTTTCAGCAATATTATTGGTGGTGACTTTTAGGGAAACCTCAACATTGGTGGTGACTAGTCACCACCATTCCCTATGGTCGTTGCGGCCCTGCCGCCACCCAACATCAACGCAACGCCACGTAAACAGGAAGTGAGGTCTAATAGCTTAACGCAGCATCCGATTCTCATGATACCCGGTGGATAGGTGCAGCTTGGCCCAAGGAAAAGCTGTTACATTTTAGAGTGGATCTGAAACTGAATCGCATAAACAGGCGACATGCATCCTGGGCGGAGGTGGGCTGGGCGCACATTTCTAGTTTATGTTTGATATCATAGAATGGCAGCTTCTATGCTGAATAGGTTTTACACCCCACATGGGTTTTCAGTGTGGTTCTGAAGTTCACATTTTATAATACTTTAGCTTATATTTTATAAAATGAAAACTATGAAATGAAACTGCGAAAATGAAAATGCAAACCGAATTGAGCTGATAAAAGCAAACTTAGAGCAAAATGAGATGCAGAACTGTTTGATTTTCAGGAAGTCTGGTGGGTCAAATTTAATATCCAGTTTTGTGGATATTCAAATCTAATATTCAACCTTGTGGATAGGAGATTTGGTGGTCGTTCTGCTTTTTAAACCTTGTCCATGCCTAAATTATCATCAAGATAGACCATTATTAGCTCCCCAATATTTTCAAGATATTTTCGTAGCCCATATCACTCCTCTAGTTAGAGCATGCAAAGCATTGTGGAAGAAACATGGATTTGCATTGCTCTTTGCTGCTGCCTCTTCAGTCTGATATGTTTTCTTTGCAGGTCTAATCTCATGGGGACCAAATTCACCGTATATGACAGTGGTCTGAACCCTGTGAAGAGCACCACCAGCCTGGAAGCTAGCAACTTGCGCCAAGAGCTAGCAGCCATTTGCTATGTGAGTTCAGCAAAACACTCCCAAGCTCCAACAGCCATCAGGTGTCAGCTGGTTGTTTTCTGGTATAATGCAAATTAATGCAAAATGTGTAATATAAAATCATAAAATCAACACGCATATTCTATGATGTTCAATTAAAGTAAAAGTTTTCTATAGACATTATAGACATTTTCTATACATTTCTATACAAGTGACAAACATACTCAAACAAACAGATAATTGTCAGTTACTACACGTATACTATGCGTATACTGTATATGTATACTGTAAGTGTCTGGCTGTAGTTTGTGTGTGTATTGTAGTTTGCTTCAGTTCAGCCTTTGTTTACATTTGTGTACATCGGGGGGGAAAATGCCAAAGTTATATACAGAACACCCATCATTGGGGGAGGCGGAGCTGGTTGGGCCTGGATGGTGGGAGAGGGTCAAGTTTATTTATACACAGTAGGCCTTTATTACAAACAAGCATCAAAGGACTTATTTACATTGGGCTGAACACAGAGAACACCAACAAACCAAATGGGTAATGAATAGATTACAAGTTATTTCTTCTTTTGATACTGCAACAATGCATTAGTTAAAACTGATACAAATGCTCGAATGAAATTTAAATATTTTTGAATATCTTATTCACACACCATTTGGTTAAGTTTTCTCAAATTGTTGTCACAGCATATATTTCATTCAAATATTAACACATGGATGCTCCTAATGCACAGTGAATTGTTTAACAACTAATACCAGATATTGACTAAATTAATATGGTCCACTATGCGTTATCACTGCTACTGCTAGTGCTTTAAAAAAGTTAATAAAAATAATATATATTATTAAATAATGTAATTTTGTTTGGTCGAATATAACTTGACTACATTTTTTAAATTAGTTTTTTTTTTTAAATTAGAGGTCTTGGTAGTGGACTTAGCCTTTTGGACCCCACTACATATTATTTATAATATGACTTGCTGTAAACATAAGCGTGTTGGCACCAGGTCATGGAGAGCCCTAATGCTCATCATTCAAATGGATACCCATTGTCATTAACTGCCACAGCATTACTGTGTGCTAACAATTCCACATGGAATATACCGGTAATGATACATGTCATACATGTACAATCAAATACTGTCATACTGTATATGATTAAATCCTGGTGTTTTTTTTCCAGATGAACATTCTTACAATACAGTTCATCTTTTCAATCTAGGAAACCAATGTCTTAGGATTCAAAGGACCTCGCAAAATGAGTGTCATCATTCCTGGAATGAACATGGACCATGAGAGAGTGTCAATTCGTCCACGAAATGTATGTTACCGGAGCTCGTGATAGCCAGAACTATGTTTAAAATAGGTGTGGTGGAGTTTGTTGACTGTTGTACTGAATTTGAACAGGTCTTCTTTACTTGTGTAACATCCTTAGTACCTCTTCTGATACCTATACCCTCATCTGATGTTCATAGATTAAACCCCTTCAATTCTCTGTCATTACACAGGACCATGAGTCATTGCTGGCACGGTGGCAGAACAAGAACACCGAGAGTGTGATTGAACTTCACAACAAGACTCCTGTGTGGAATGATGACACACAATCTTATGTGCTCAACTTCCATGGCAGGGTCACGCAGGCCTCTGTCAAGAATTTCCAGATTATTCATGACAATGACCGTGAGCTCCATACCCACAAACTGTTTCCATCTTTAATTAAATACTATGAACAGATCCAGATTCTGTGCTATTGTCATACTCTAATTAAATTGAATTAAACTTCCTTTAACTTGGATTCTTAATTATGTAAAGTTGCACCACACAATAGGATTAAAGGAAGTAATTATGAAACAATTTCTCTCTGATATTGTCATGAACTTTATCTTACTTTTTGTGTTCTGGTTTCTTCTCTTCCCCTGTAGCTGACTACATTGTGATGCAGTTTGGCCGTGTGGCAGAGGATGTCTTCACCATGGATTTCAACTACCCCATGTGTGCTCTTCAAGCATTTGCCATTGCTCTGTCCAGCTTCGACAGCAAGTTAGCCTGTGAATAGCTCCCAACCTGAAGTCCTGTGGAGCAGTGGTCCACCTGTCCTCTCAACAAGGGCTACAGATGTACCCATGTACCCCCGGGGTGATGATCCTCTGAGATCTCCAAATCAAGAAGTACCCTGGAATTGTGGCGGCATATCTCAAAATTGTGTGTGCGTGTGTGTGTACATGTGGTTCTGGGAATCTTGAGATGGTCTTGGTCAATGGAATGAACAAGCACAAAGAGGAATCCACTATCAATCAAATGATTTTGTTTTTATAACTGTAGTCATGTTTGTAATGGAATTATAAAATCCAACATTGTTCCTTTATGTACTAGTTAGAGAACTCTAACATTTTGGTGAATTTTCACTAACAATTGCCCATCTGTAAACTTTAAAAGTTGACTGAACATTTTTATTTTTTTGAACATTAACACAGTTTTATGTATTCTGCTGCACAACAAAATACAATATCATACACTTCCTCAAGCATGAACTTTGCTCATACAGTTACTGGATTAAAAATATCATGCACGCCACAATATATATTTATTTTGTTATTTATGTATTTATTAGATGTTGATTTTTGTCATTATCATTTGCAACTATTTCAACAATATTTTCAACAATAGCCTCACATGAAGGAATTATCTCAAGACAATTAATTACTTGGACGTGAACAGGACAAAGGCATACACTGCTATGTATCCTGTAAAATGTTGTGTTACAGTATCAAGAAAGGGAATATATAGGATGATGGTGCACTTTACTGTAAAGTCGTGATGGGATGGGATATAGCTGTACATACATTATTGTGCCTTTGAAGACTAATTTCAAGGTTATGCTTTAGCGAAAAATGAGCTGAGCTTGAATTGGTCTTTGCCATTATTACTGTTCTACCATGCATTAGAGACATTTCTCTGTAGGTAAATTGATCAGAGAATTCAATTGTCCAATGCACATTACATGCAGGTTGAGTAATTAGCTACTTTTGCAAAACCTACGGAAAACAGGAAGCCACAGCTTATATAATTTGACAGCATTGTAGTGATTGTCTGGTTATATTTAAACCTCTCTGGGGTCTAATTTTTGTGATTTTGTTATACATTGAAATTGCCACTTTAAATTTTAAAACTGTTGTTACTCGCTTAATGCTGATATAATTTTGCTCAGTACAAACTCAAGCTTCTCAGAAGCCCCGAGGACAAGAACGGAGACAAAATGGATTTTTGGAAAATACACCCATTATGTCAAAGAATTGATTTGAAAGAAAAAGAAAAGAAAGAAAAATGCGTGTGAAAAGAAAGAAACACTTACATATTACGTGTTTGTCCTTTTTTGTGCATGGAGAATCTTTTTCATCTATGGGTCTCTGTCATCCAAAACAACAGTACCACATCACACTCCTTGCATTTCCATAGAGTCACAACATTTTTTTTGTTTATAGTCCTGCAATTCTCACAGGACCGCGGCCATAAAAAACCCTTCTGCTGGGATCAGCTCAAAAGAAAAATACACCCTTGGATACCCTTACACTGTTATATATCATCAATCTGTGATGTTATTTTGTGATGAAGTACTGTACTGTAATTTACCTTTTTGGCGGGAGAGGTGGTATCCACTATCCACTTTCCATCAACCTGCCTTGTCTACTTCTATTTAAGTTAGTGATTTCCTACATTTACCAGAATGACCTTCGACCCCCAAAGAAGGGCCATGTTGCTTTCAATCTATGGTGGGTGCATGGGCATATAAATAGAGCTAGATAGCCGACTAGTTTGTGAACATTGAGGTGTGTCTTGCCAACTACTTTGTGAACATTGGGGTGTGACTTTTTTGGCCTTGATTTGATAGTTTGCAGTAGAGAGAAAGTTTGCGCCAAAGATCCCAGGCCGAATTTTAACCAGGGAGGTCAGGCTTATGGTACTCACCTCAGCCATTCATCCACCAGGAAGTTCCTGGGCTATGTCTATGATTGCAGCTGCACCCCTTAAGCAAGACACAGCATGTCTTGTTGTTGCACTGCATTCTGGTCTATTGAGGCTATTGTCAGTGGTGGAATTGGTATCTCTTCCTCTTCTACGATAGATTTCTCCCTGTGTGCTTGTTGAAAGTGGTGCAAAGTGGTGGTTCTAGAAAGAAGCCCTTTCTCTTTGATTCTGAGACTGACACCACAACTTGATCTTCACCACTGATGTTTTAGAAAGCTGAATCTGCTATCAAACTCCATTGTAGCTGCCAGCTCTACACTACCAGACATCAAAATGGGCGCAGAAATGTAAAATACATTGCCAATAGCTGTTTTTAAAGGTTTTAGGGTGGATCTTTTTTTCCTGTAAGCAGTTGAGGTGCTTTGCTTCACTGTTATCATCATTGTAAATAAACACAAATAAAAGAGTGTATAAGAAAACTGGAATTTTGACTTACATTGGATTTAGTAAAACAGGGCTTTATTCAGTAAGTTCTACTCCCCTATGGGGGATGAGGGTCACTCATCCACCATTCAGACAAATGCAATGCAAATGAAAGCTTGTAGTTTTTCATACAGTGTCACTTCACCGTGTCTGCTAACTTCACACCTGACTGAAACTGAAGTAGAAAGTACCAACATCCCTACATGCACGCAAAGAACCCTCACCATATTACACACAAAACCTGTCTTATGAGCTACAGTGAAAAAATATTTACACAATATAGCGTAAATATTTTAATTTCATAATGTTGTACAAAATTTTAGTAAATCACCTTTCCTCAAGCAGATTGATCCCTGCTTGGAAATCATCTGTGTCCACACTCTGGTCCCTTCATTCATTCATTCATTCTTTCATTCATTCATTCATTCATTCATCTTCACTATCATCTTTCAGAATTGACTGGCTGGTTCTGGCTCAACAGTCAGCCATCACCAAAATCTGGAACCATGATGCTGATCTGATATACTTATATATACAGTATATATATTTCATACTGATCTCTAATCAGTATGAAAAGATGCTGGATAGTAAATAGTAAACTTACTACAGTTTGCAGTACAGTTCCTTGAAATCCAGAGAAGTCAGTGAATTATCTTGGTTTCACTGGTTGGTTTGACTGAAGTTCCAGGTGGTTAAATTACACTTACTACACATTACACATTATCCAGTCATAGGTTAATGATTATTGACAGTTTAGAGTATCCGGCAGCATATACAATGTCCAGGGCTTCTAGTTATGTGTCCACATCAGTTGTGTGATCAAAATCAAGCCTACCCTGAACATGCTATCAGGTTGGTGTATTGCCCTCATAGCACACATAGTAATAGTGTGCATCTGCCACAGCTTTAGCATACTTACCACTCATTACATCTTGATTTGATTTCATGATTCCACTGATCTAAAGTATATTCATCTGATCGGAATTATGTTTCTAATGCGGTAGAGGTTTATTGTTGATCATATTTTTACTCAAAATATTATTCCTCTGGCTTATTATTTGCTCCCTTTTCAAATATATTACAGTATTTTGTATGTCATGACCATTAAATATAGGAATTTGTTAAATGAAGGCAAAGAACAATCTCTGATACTGCTCATCAATACTGTGGACTCTTTAATCAAATGTGCTACTCTTGTACTTAATTATGTTCTAACTATTTTACATTTCCAAGCAAATTGGTGATACTCTTGCAGAAAAGTCTGCTTTTCACATGTGTATCCAGAAACTAAAAGCTCTTTCACTTCATATGTGTTTTTAGTGCTTTCATTGTAATGTAAGTTGTGTACAATTTACAGTGTTGGTATACACACAGTCTTCTGATCATGGGATAAATAAAACCTCAGTGAGTCAAAATATGCCTTGTATTCACTGCACCAAAATACCACAGCAGAGCAGCTAGATCAACACTGACGCAACTCTGATAGCGACGCAATATGATGCATGTAGTGGAATTGGAGTGGTTAGAGAGAAAGCATGAGATAGAGAAGCTCAGGCATGAAACTCAACCATAAACTACTAGAGACAGATCAGGGATGTCACGATGAGTAAATCTTGACATATTCTTGTTCAAAATGTTCATAATTTGTACCAATTATCTGACCATAACTTAAATAAAAACTAGTTTCAGTGTCAAGTTGGGGATTTAAGTGTACAGCTTCTAGTGTGCCAACCTCATTATTATAGACTAGAGCAGTGATTAATTATCTTTGGTTTATTAATGGATTTATTATTCATTCAGCTTACCTTGTGCAGACTGCTGATGTTGGACAGCTTCAGAAAATAAGATCATTTTATACCCTTTAAGACGCATGTTTGGCTTGACTTGTGAAGAATTACTTTATTATCTGTTTTAGATTCCCATATCTCTCTAACACAGCTACTGTACAATCTTGATTCCTAGAAGTTATGCATTCACAAAACATACCCTTCTCATGGTTACCTGATCTGTGAACCTCTTCACATCATGCGAAATTAATTATTTGCTAGATTTCCCATATATTTGTCATTGACATTATTATCATTTGGAACTTTGACCTCTTAAAAATAACCTTAAAATAAAAGATGACATCTAACATTATATTTTAATTATAATTTAATGCTAACATAACAATTCTAATGAAATTGTTTTGTTGAAGAATTAGATTAAATAGATTTTCTGTTTGTTGTGATAGCTTTTTTGTATAAGTATGATTTACAATTAATAAGGCGGCGAACCCACA
>CABFOS010039861.1:0-10715 GCA_900660315.1 Diretmoides pauciradiatus
TACAAGCGGCTGAAATGAGTTTCCTTCGCAGGGTGGCCGGGCTCAGCCTTAGAGATAGGGTGAGGAGCTCGGACATCCGGGAGGGACTCAGAGTAGAACCGCTGCTCCTCCACATCGAGAGGAGCCAGCTGAGGTGGTTCGGGCATCTGGTTAGGATGCCTCCCGGACGCCTCCCTGGGGAGGTGTTTCGGGCATGTCCAACCGGGAGGAGACCTCGGGGTCGACCCAGGACACGCTGGAGGGACTACATCTCTCGGCTGGCCTGGGAACGCCTCGGGATTCCCCCGGAAGAGCTGGTGGAAGTGGCGGGGGAGAGGGCTTCCTGGGCTTCCCTGCTGAAGATGCTGCCCCCGCGACCCGGACCCGGATAAAGCGGAAGACGACGAACGAACGAACGAACGATATTATCACGCCTAAACTTCAGAGCAACCTGATGGGTCCCATTGTATTCTAACAGAAGACTCCACTGAAAAGACGCACTGAGGCCCCAAGATCACACAATATACATAATGAGGTGTAGTGAGCAATACGTTCTGAATGTTCCAGCCGCCACACTGTCTCACAGCGCATAACAGGAACCTTATATATATGTTCACCTTTTGATACAAGGCTGTTTAAAGAAGAGACAATCAAAACATGAATAGGTTTAGAGTTTACACATTTGTGAATACAATAGATTTTGAGATTAATCTCCAGTTAACACATCACAGCTGGACATGGTCTTGATTCTAGAGAATCAATAGTAAATGACAGGTTTTGCATGCAGCTTGCATCTCTATTGATTCGTTGTCAATAGTGTGTGAGAAATACAACTGCCTCTTCAATTACTTTTCTGTAATTTGAACACCTGAGCACATCACACCACGGCATTGTTCTCTCCATTCTCACTTTTTCTTACTACACTATCGCTGTGGATGTTGACACAGAGAAGCCCCCTCCGCTGGGAGTTGGGGAAAGATAGATTGTGGGAAAGTGGGAACACCAAAAAAGTAAATTACAACACCACCAATTGATGAAATCTGACAGTGTAACGGTATCTGAAGGTGGATTGTTCCTTTAAGAACTGTTTCATTCCTTTCAGTCGGTTCCCAGTATGTTAATTGACACGGTCTCAGAAATAACTTCCTCTTGCATCTTGGTTGTGGAGGACTTGTATGTTTTTTTTCTGTCAATCGGGGTTTAGTGACTCTACAGGTGGGGAATGTATTCAAGAAATACCCTGTTGAATAAAGTATATTGAGCCGATCATATAATATATTACACTTTTCCTGAGAAACAGACTATTAGAAAACACAATCTGCTACTCCCTTGTAAGCAGGACACATTAAACTGAAAAGTGGGACAGGAAGTACAGATCACAAACACTGAAGTTTGAGTAATCTGGCTAAAACTCTCTCTGTCTTTGGGTGTGTATATCATAATAATAATATGAGCAGCACTGATAATGCTTATATGGAATACCGCAATGCAGATCCACTGGTCCAGGCATTCAAATATGTGCCCGTCTGCTTCTGTGTGTGTACATGTGCGTGTGCGTGTGTGTGTACTTACGTGCATATTGAGTGGTGGTGTTACAGGCGGTGCAAGAGCTAGCGCCGTGGCCAGAGTAGGTGTCCCGAGGACAGGGGTGACATGAGGGGGAGCCTGGGACTCGACTGAAGGTCCCTGGCTTACATGGGAAGCATTCTGATGTATACGCAACTCCTGGTAGAAGATCGGCCAAAAGAGATAAAGAAGAGAGTGAAGAGTAATTCCTCTGACATTGCACTTTTTAAAAATGATGTTAGACAGTAAAAACAATGAGTCTGAGTGAGTGAGTGAGTGAGTACACATATGAGAGAGAAAGGGGGGCAAAGAGAGGGAGAAGAGAGACGTATGTTCCTAACCTTCTATCTGGACATTCTTCAGTAAAACAGGCTTCGCCACTTTGGTCCCCATCAGCGGCCCTCCTGTCCTCCAGTACAGGATGTTGGTGCCAGATTTCAAGTTTACCTGAAATTAACATGGTTTCAAAGATCAGTCTAATCTGACATGAACACTCCGGGGGAAGTCATTCAAGTACAGAAGGCTACAGGTACCAATCAATGAGGAACATATTGACAAGAATAAATGTAATGTGTTTGAATATCTGTGTCATTCATTAATTATACATTTGAAAGAATGCAGTTTACAGCTATAAAACACCAAATTTCACAATGTAAAATTATAAAAAGTAGAACTAAGAAGTGCAACACATAACTAACAATAGTGCCATAGAAAGCATTTTTCCTATTCACACTAGGGTTGGTCCGATGAACGATGCTTGTTCGTTCGGAAGATCATTCAAAGGACGGAGAATGAACGATTGATTGACTTTTTTTTAACCTTTTTGTCGCGCGGACCAAAGGCAGATGTCCGCAGGGGCAAATATTGTGACCTCGCGTACCTCACGTTCGCGTACTGGCGGTGTCAGATGTGTGGGAAATGTATGCGTTGGTACGACTGGACTATGAAAAGCAAACGACTGCAGACTGTCTGTCCGTGGTCCGTTCGTGCAGTGTGTGTGCCGATTATGTGAGTTAGTGCCTAGTGCCCAGGCAATCTGTTAAAAAGGGCCTTTCTGTGTGGAGTTTGCATGTTGTCTCTGTGCTCACACGGGGTTTCCTCCAAAAATAAGGACCTCCACTAAAAACATGAAAACAACTAAAAACAACAAGATCATCGCCTGACCACAGCGATGAAGGAGGAAGATGATGGTCCCTGGGTGCTACTTGTTAGATGGCTTGTGCCTTCTTTTTACTTTATAAAACAGGTTAGGTAGGTAGGTAGTTACTCATGCAGAACATGTTGCTGAGCTTCCTCGCTGAGCTATAAATATCCATAAGGTTTCAATGTTTAACAGTGAAATCTGGCCTGACTAGTACCGTGTTTTAGTCCACCGAAATAGGGATCTAAACCTACTTAAACTTGATACTAGAATGTGCCCCAAAACAAACTATAGATACAAATGTATTAAATGCTCTCAAGAGACGTTCCTGTGTGTTCTCATACATAATTTGTCATTTAGGTCTCTAAGAAGATAGAAAAGGAACAATGTGGTCGTCTCTGTTCTTTCCCCTCTAATGGAAGACTGAAGTATGAACAAGTGGAAAATCACGCCACAATGTGTCCGGGACGGTCAGCCTCTTCATATTTATCAACAGGTTTGTATCAATCCATATCTGGCAGCTCAGCCTCTGTTCACACATTTACTTTGACTCAGAGGCCTCAGCAGCCGGAATAGACCTCCATGATTACAGTTCATGTTACTGCGTGATTGGACCAACACGTACCATATGAGCAGCCCACTCCCCATGATTGGTGAGTTTGAGCCACTTCTTATTAGCAGTCTGATCCATCTCTTGACACTGGTCATTCTGGATCTATGGAAATACACACATATACCATCAGTATCAATCAGCTGAAACGTGTTTTCTAACATTTATATACACACACTAAAAACAAGAAATAAGAAAGAAATTATTAAATTATTAATTAAATGATTAAATTATTAATTAAATTCACTTTCCTCCCTTGATTGAATTTTTATGGATATTTTGGTGCTTGTTTTCTATGAAATAATACATTTGTATTGCATATTGACAAATAAACACTCAATTTGTACCACTAAGATACTTTACTATAAATAATAATAATAATAATCAAAATAATAACAATAATAACTATAATAATAATAATAATAATAATAATAATAATAATAATAATAATAATAATAATAATACTGATAATGATAAGGATAATGATAATGATAATAATAATAATAATCCAAACATCCAATACTTCCTTCCCACTGCTGGAAACTCAAAGCACAGAAGAGGATTGTGATATTTTTCGCACTCCCCAACCACTCCATATTAGAATGTGAATATTTGAATGCAATGAAAAACAATGCAGAAAGGGTACTCTAAATATAAGGGACATTTTTTGCACTGTTTTATTTCCTGGGTACTTTATGAATATGCTGTACAAGCGCATTATTCCTCCAAAGGCCTGATAAACATATTTATACACACACTCAGCAGACACTTTATAGACACCATTTAGACAAACAGCTCACTCTTCTAGACAAGGAGCTAGCTAAAGATAAAGCATAGAGACAGAAACAGAGGCAAAAAGGGGGTACTACATAGGTGTACTTAATGAAGTGCATACTGATGAACTAAAGGTTGCATCATAAGCTATTGAATAAGTGAAACTCACAAAGAATTCAAAGAGCAGGTTGTTGTCTGGGTACTGGTACTCAAAGCTGACAGAGCCCTGTTTCTTCAGATGGACAGCATAGATGAGAGAGACAGTGCATTCATCCCTGTTGGACTCCAGATAGTTGCCCTGAGGCACCCAGGAGGAACTGCAGGGGCCAGACAATAACGTTACGTTGTTCTCTGACTTTCACTCACAGCTTCAGTTTCCTTGTGTCTTCAACACTAACCTGTTGCAGGTGAGTCCGTCTTCTCTGTGGGGACTGTTGTCAAGGGAGGTTGCCACGCTCGTGAACCCTGCAGGCATGGAATCCCACTGGTCAAAGCGGATACCGCTGCCGAGGGAGTAGCTTCCTGCTGCACACTGGGTGCACTCCTGAGCAGACATCTCCAGAAACTCCCCTGCCTCACATGAGAACGCTGCGGGGCACAGAGGGATGGGATGAAACCAGCTATTAAAACAAATACATCACTGTACAACCCTCTTCATGTTTTGCTTTAACAATATAAAATATAAAATCAAACAGCCTGAAGGTGAATGACAAACGGTGATACAAATCTCTGCTGCATTCAGTATTATGTAGCCATAGTGACCAAGGATCGTAATCCATACATCCTGTTAGACTCTGTGTGTGTGCGCGTGTGCTTTGTTTTTTTCCACTCAGCCAAAACAATGCCATGCCCTCTCTGTGTTACATTGTTGGCTTTTCCTCATACCTGACCTCAAGTGACACACTAATGAACTATACTTAAATGCATACAGTACAGTATACTCATGGTGCTCACTTGAAAAGCTCACTTGGTGTTTCCTGGACTGACTGTCTATTTTCACAGTTTGATTTAGTCTCCTGCGAGTTAGTTCTGGTATCTAAACCCACAACCTCTGCCTGCTAAATTATTCAAAGAACTTTTCCCTAACATTGGACCTTCAAACATAGGTATCTATTTGAGAATAGTACCCTAAATTTTGATGCCCATACGCCAAAATCCGACTCTGCCCTCTCGTTCGAACTACATGTTAAGGAAACAACTAAAGCAGCGTTTTACCATCTTTGCAGTATTGCCAAGATTAAATCCATACTAACAAAGGCAGACGCAGAAAGTTTAGTGCATTTGTATCATCTAGAATCGAGAATTGACTACTACAATGTCCTCATTTTGGGTTTACCTCCTGGGCACAATCTAAATCCACAACGGGTCCAGAATGCTGCTGCCAGAATCCTGACCAAAACTAGAATCACTACACTGGCTCCCAATCCAGGCTAGGTGTGACTTCAAGGTGCTCCTACTTACATATAAGTCATTACATGGGATGGCACCGTCCTACTTATTAGATCTGATCACATCATATGTACCACCACGCGCCCTCAGATCTCAGGGCGCTGGGTACCTCTCTATCCCAGCAGTCAAAAAGAAAACTACAGGTAACGGAGCCTTTTATTACCGGGCTCCTTATCTCTGGAACAGTGTCTGCCTCAGAGGAAAGTTCTATTGAAACTTTTACATCAAGGTTAAAAACCTTTTTATTCTCCATATCATTGAGCTCATGACCGAGCTGAGTCTTCAGGGGGTGGCTTAGTCTCTTAGGCTGGACCAGTTAGCTCATCCTGGCTCAGGTTACTGCCGATGGACTCTTAAGCATTCAGCCTACATGTCCTGTTCCCCCGGTCTACTTCGTCCTGTCCACTAATGCCGGTCCTGTCCGTCTGTGTGTGAGTGAGAGTAAATTAATGAGTCTGCATGTGTGGGTGTATGGGTGTGTCTCCAATCTGTTGCCAGGCCGCAGCTTGGCAGTTTTGGCGCCTGCGTGGTCCCCCACTCCCAGGACGATGCTGACTGAGCTGCTGCTTTCTGTGAAGCCCCACATCAGATCTGGATGTCCCACTCAAATAAACGTACATTGCTGCCCAAACTCGGCATCTATTGCACACCCGGCCATCCTGGTAGGGGGATCCCTTTCCGAGTAATCCCTCCCAAGGTTTCTTCGAAAGTTTTCCTTGTCCTCTGTGAGGGTCCAACGCTGGGGGGTGTCGTATACTAACCATTTATTGTTTTTACACTATGGCCGTTGTGAAGCCCTTTGAGATCATCACGGTGATTAAGGGCTATACGAATAAAATGTGATTGAATGTTTGAAATATGAGTGGGCATAAAGAGTGTAGTTGCATGTGTGCTAATGTGCGTGTATATATGCATGCATGCGTGCGCGTGTGTTAAGCCAAAACCTGCAGGAAAACTCTGTACTGCAGTACTGAGGAAATTCCAGAACTTCCTCTCTAAAGTTCTCTGTGAAACTCTCTCAGTGGCTTTCAGAGGAACCCAAGCAGGAAGAAGGAAACAGAAAAACACAACAATGACACACAAAGATGTGATGAAGGAATTAAATCCCTGTGACGATGCACTTATATCACCTGTGCAGAAGTATGCGACATGAATGAACAAATGTCAACAAGCAATTTACAGGGGAATCCCATTTAACAACAATCAGACACTGAAGGTAACATCCCACGCCACCTGTGCCATCATCTTGATACATACAATGTTGTGTTTTCATTGTATATGGTATGCAAAGACACACAAAACAGCGCCTTATGTTAGTAGTAGAACCCCCCCCCTCCCAGTCAGTTTGCCAGTTCATGAACATCCAGGAACAAAACGCCTCTGCTCCTCTGTCTCTGAGTGGCCTCTCTTTGCAGCTCATTGCTTCACCAATTGTAATCTTAATGAAGGGATGGAATAACCTGTTCTAGGGAGACCATAGAATAAAAGTCTTCCTCTTCCTCCCCCGCTAGAAAACAAAAATCATCAGAATGAAATATTACACCACGAGCTGCTAGAGTCTTTCATTGGCCTTTTACTCAGAAGCATTGCATTCAAACACTGCCAAAGTATGTAATGCAGTACCACTATGACCAACTGTGTCTAAGCCAAGGCCGAAAGAATGATCTTTCCTTTCTGCATACCCAGACTCTTTTTTTTACATTACTTAATGTCAGTGAAAGGGATTGTCTATTTGGGAAGATTTCCAAGGTGCAATGTTACCTGTGCATGTGTCGAGGAAAACCAATTACCTCATAGGCTATAGTACATATAATTATGGAAGGAAAACACGTCCCATTAAAAGATGAGTTGCGAAGTTAACCAAGCAGGCAGTGGTTACATGACAGTGTTTTGCTATGGGGTTATTGGCCTGTGGCTCTGCACTGTGCATGTTTGGATGGTATCCAAACATGCTCAATCAATCAGTTTATGGTGGTAGCAGGAAATTCCAGGCTACTGATAAGGTCTCTCTCTCTCTCTCACACAACCACACACGCACAACTTACTGCACTCTGTTCCGCGTACTGGTTCTGGTAGTCCAACGCATGTCCCTGGGTTCTGGGGAATGGCCACTCTCCACCGTGATCCCGTACTGTCACACTCTGTGTACTCGTAGTAGTAGTCAGTCTGACAAACACATACAGACACACACACACAACATCTGCATAAGAAATCAGTCTCAGACCCAAACAAAGAGCAGATGTAGGCCAGGGGCAGGTCAGCAAACACTACACCGCAAGAGGCCTCCACCCAGACGAAAGCCCTGAGTCATCTCATTCTGGGTGACAATGTTTTGCAAATCAGAGTAGACTCGACGAGTGGGGTTACGGCATTAGCAGACAACACTGAATTCAACTTCATCATCGAACTGCCCAGGCTTGCAAAACACGCACCCCATAATGCCGTCATGTGTCATCTTTCTAGCCACAACCACTCTTCAGCCCTGGGTACACAACATTCCATCTCCACGGTGATGGAAGCAGGGAGCCACAGACTGCTGGTCAAACAGGTGGAAGTGGGAAAGTAAGAGCTCTGGTGTTTGTGTTTTCATGACTAATAACTACAAGCTGGATAATTGCATGTTAGAGTTGATCCGTGACCTAAGGTGAGGCCATTAGCTTGATAGTTTCTGACCTCCTTTCCGACCATAAAGATCTGTGGCCTTATTTAGGACGGTTCTTACGTATGCTGGTTGTAGAGCCAGACCAGAGCTTAATGCTACAGTGCAAGAGGCTGCAGCACGAGGAATGTCTTCTCTGGTGTCCATCTAGTGACCAACTTCAGTCACACTGGTGATAAAGGACCGGCGATATGAAGCTATGAGGCTGATAGGCAGTGTTTCTCCTTATAGACCTAAAATGTATACAAATAGTTGATGGGATTCAAGTAAATTTAACCTACAAAAGGATTGTAATTTGAACTCTGTCTGTAGCACTACTACAGTACCACCCCCCTTGTCTCCCATGACTCAGGGTGATGATGTATCACTCCCACAAGAGCTGAGGTCAATCACCGATATTTCAGCTTTGACGTCATATGCTGTCATCCCAGGGAAGCTGTCTCATGCTGCATATCAAAAATTGTCAGTCATGCATAGAAGAATGGCACAGTATAATTGTGAATTTGACACATTTTACAATTTTACACCTTAGTGTTGTTGCATGAGAGCTAAAGCCAGCAAAGAAACGGATGACCATATAGGCCTGAGGAAAACAATGTTTGAGCCAATAGGTTATGAGAATAGAGCTCCACTATCTCGGGTCTGTGTGTGTCTGTGTGTGTGTGTGTGTGTGTGTGTGTGTGTGTGTGTGTGACTGTGATGCCAGCCTGGACTTAGGAGGTGTTTACAGACAGGGGAAGGAAAGTGATATGCAGGAAACTGATAACACGGCTCAGCTCCGAGTGGTGAAGTTCAACATACACCAGACCACATCAGAGGCTAATACCCCCCTCTACCCCCCTCTACCCATGCACCACCATGTTGTAACTCTCATCTGAGAGAGAAAAGGGAACACTGTTAAGGTGCATTGTTGTTCCACCCCACCCCCCACCTGCTGATGTTGGGGGGACCAAGGAGATTTCTGCTTTTTAAACATGACAATAATAACCAGGGCTCTCTCCGGAAATGTGTCACCAATTCTTAATCGTTTTTATATGGTCACTGGATTACCAAGTCACTGTCTAACTGTGTGCAGCCTATATACCCCCAATCCATACGTTTTGCGTGTCCTAATTCCAATCCTTATCACAGCACTATAATAATGAGTGAAAACAGACAGAGAAATAGCAGGGAAACACGCAGATTGTGGCATCACCACCTCACCTCACTGCACTGACGCGGTGCGCCGTCGCCGTCAGTCCGTCGGAGCGCACAGAGGATGAGAGCGCAACTCACCACAAACCACGCAGAGGATCCCATTGTAGAGGAAGAAAAGAAAACTAAATACTTCTGTCATAAACCCGAGGCAGATTATATCTTGGTTACACGTGAACGAACACCGTCTCTGTTGCTGCGTCTCGTCGGCACAGATGAGATCGTAACCCTCATCACCTGCGATTACATACTGACGGGGGTTCGACCAGAATCAAGCTAACCAGAGAAACACACCACTTCCGGTTTGGCTTTCAGAATAAAACAACCAGGATCTGCTTTAATGCTGAAGTCGCCAAATAATATTTTTTGTAGCCTTAATTGTACACGCCCATAAGACACTCACTCTTTCAAGAAATGCCATGCACAATTATAGAACATATGCTTCTTAGTATCTGTTTTACAGCTCGAATGCTCCCTACATCGTCTATTTTATTGCTTTTATTTTGAAGGCGCATCTTACTTCCGGTATTACTCTGGCTATAAGTGACTTACTAATTAGCTTGATGCCTCCATCCACCGACTGACGCTCTTGTGACGGTGTCCAGGACGATACATTTTATATCAAATATACAAAATGCATTATTTCACTGACTATTTTAGTGCATTTAGGTGAAATATTATAAAAGTGTATGCTAAAATGCATACATATATTCACACACACATCGATGTCAATACTTTAATGTTGAGGATCTGTTTACTGAATGATATCGTTTAAATATTTTTTTTATATTTTTACGTTTTTATAATATTTTTAATGGCGTTTGAAATGTTTCATCTTTTAAAATATCTGTTGTACTGTCTGCTGTATGTTTAGGACTATTGTAGGTCCTATCACTGACCGCCAGAGGGAAGCCAAACTATGCCTTAATCCAGTGGTTCTCAAAGTGGGGTCCGGGGACCCCTAGGGGTCCTTGAGGGGTTTCCAGGGGGTCCACAGCAAAAAGGGGATTTTTTTTCCTCAAAATTTTACAATTTTTATTCTCAAAATTGTATGACCTTTTGCTCGAAAATTCACTTTTTTTTCTGGAAATTTTATGATTTTATCTCAAAATTGTATGACATTTTTATAAAAGTTTTACTTTTTTTCAAAATTTAATGATTTTTTCTCACAATTTTGACCTTTCCCCCCCCCCAAATTTTACATTTGTTTCTTGAAATGTTACTTTTTCCTCAAAATGTTATTATTTCTTTCTCAAATGTATTGACTTTTTCCCCTCAAAATGTTACAACTTTTTTGCTAAATATTGCAACTTTGTTCGATCGGAAGAGCGTCGTGTAGGGAA